>JAXGGA010007671.1:0-61265 GCA_038373865.1 Uloborus plumipes
AACCACAAGGGAAGGTGCACAACTAGACCCCTCTCAGAGCCCGCATACCAAACTAGAAGCTTCTACGGCGTGAAGTTTTTGAGTTATGTGACATACATACGCACATACAGACGTCACGAGAAAACTTGTCGTAATTGACTCGCGGGTGGTTGAAAAGATTTTTCGGCTGTTTGTATGTTGGCAGGTACATATGCACGTGCTGACAGGTCGAAAAAACTACTCAAAATTCTTTCGGGGGATAATCAAAATTTTGACCGAAATTTGAGTGAACTTTTCTTTGCGATCGCAATACTACTTCCTTTACTTCGTAAAAGGAAGTAAAAAACTTTTTTTCCAACACACAAAACATTTTTCAGACACTATTTTTCGTCAAAGCCGGCCCGATCAGCTTTAAAATGAGGGCAAACTCACGGAATTAGATAAAGAAATTAGAAAGTATTGTCGTGGTTAGGAAAACAGGCTAGAAAAATAATACAGTAGCCCCTCGTTATATCGCGCCTCGTTATATCTCTCATTCGGATATATCGCTCTTGTCTTTTGTCTCCCCAAAAAAAACTTTTAGCTCGAAACCATTTTTGAGAAAATATGTAAGGTGCTCAGAAAAGGTCTCTTCCTCATTTATTTTGTCATTAATGAACAAAACGAAAGTTCTTCTATTCTTCTGAACTCTTCAATTGCAAGTGGGAGACAAGTGTTGAAGGATAAATTCCGGCAAACGACTTTGGATTCTTATTTTACCAAAACAATAGGTTAATTTTATGTATGTATACATCTTTTTTAAGACCTGCACATTTTAACAACAACTGCAGTAAGTTATATTTTTTTGTTACATTTGACTGAAAAAAAAATCTAATGTTCCAATAAATGAATTTTTATGTATGTGCACGTATAATTTACTTGCATGCTGGACAGAAAACTATTTTTAATGACCTCTGATATATCGCGCTTTCGGATATATCGCGCTTTTTTCTTGTCCCCCGAAAAGCGCGATATAACGAGGGGTTACTGTATATAAGGATAATACTCACAGTAGGCATTTGTTCCTTATTGAAGAAAAGGGTTATTTTAGCGCAGTTATTGCTGAGACGAGCATTATTAGGCTGGCATTTTCCAGCCAGGGTCATTTCTTGAGAAAGAGCCTCGGACTTGTTGTGGCTTCTTTGGCACCTTCCATAGGGGTGACACGGAGGGGTGAAGCAGGCATCCAACGCGAGGGCTTTGCAGGTTTCTCCCGGCGGACAGAGTTGTCGAGTCGAGTTTGGATCGAGGTCGCACAGTTGAGGACTGCACCATATCTGGAAACAGCATAGATTGTAAGTTGCATAAAATAAGAAAGCAAATGAAGACCGTCTTGCAGAAATGAGACTTGAATTGTTTCAACTCTGGTTGACCAAAGACAAGACATTAGTTAGCCATGGATCGTCCGGTATTGCTTATTAAAAATAATCCGAAGTTTTCAAACTGTACCTTCATTTAATGCTAGACAACAAAGTAATCGGTGAAGTTAAATGCCAATCAGGTGCTGCTCATTCTAGAATACTAGATTATTTATTACCCGGCGTTGTATGAGTGCTTATTCATACAACATAGCTAATTATAATTGTTTTTAACTTATTTCACGCTAAAATGAAATAAGTGAGTTTTAAATTGATGACTCATCGTTAATCGTAATCTTTGGAAAATACTCATATTTAAAAGTGTTATTTTTTTTTCAATATGTATGCTTAAAGGCTTATCTCTATTACTCTATACAAAACTGAAAGAAAACGGCCATTTTGAGAAAAAAAAAATTTGAATTTTGAGCTTTTTGGATTTTTTTTTTTAAATTTCAAAGCCCTGCCTGTGTGAATGTTAGTGCATCAGAGAACCTCTGTGCCAAGCTTGGTGAAAATCCGACGAAAACTGTATATTTGTATCAGGATCAAACATACAAACAAATATGTATGTATATATATAGATGGTATCATTAAAATTACTTTTCATTTAGTACACTGAAAATTTTTGTATAACATTACTACATTAATATGGTGGCAGCAGCGCTGCCTCCACTGCTATGGAGTAATTTAACCGATATATCTGGCGTAAAGTAACACATCATTTATGCTGTAGTTACATTACCATGATGTAAGCTTTCATAATGTTTCATCAATTTCTGTGTAAGGTTACACAGGAATTCTCTGTCAAAAGAAAGGACAAGAAAGAATAGTATTCATCAGGCTGGAAGACGGCTTTTAGTTATTTGTTTATTTAATGTTTGGTCAACTTAACACAAATTCGTGAATTATTTTAATTAACGCAATTGGCTCGAACCCCGAACAGCGACCTTACAACATATAGAAAGCTCTCTAAGCAAGCATGTTCAACCACTCTGCCAGACGTTCATAAGCCATTAAGAGCTCTGCGCCAATGTTTGTCTTAATGCTTGAGCTTTGAATAATACCCCAGTAATTTTAACGCTGGGGGGAACTTTACACAAGCTACGTGAAACTGTCCTCCCACTATTAGTTTTCTTGAAATCGGAACAGTTTGCTCTAAAGGTTGTGTAACGTTACACTCATTAACAATGGTAATTTTATACTTTTTTTAGTGTCTATAGTGCAATTTATCAACAAAGTATCTGTAGCCTATACAGATACAAAATAAGCACCATTTCCAGCCCTGAAACTGATATAAAGTATAGAGCAGCGATCGGCAACCTAAATTAACTGAAGATCTACTTTCCAAGTTCCAAGTTTGGTAAAAACAAAAGATCGATTTATGGGGGGGGGGGGGGGCTGGGACTAGACTTAAGCAGATGTGTTGCATACACAGTAATTTTGAAACTATGCTAACTTCAAATTTTCGGTTAATTCTCGTCAAAAAATACTCTTTGAGTAGTTGCTTTAAATAGCTAACATACTATTTTGTTTTCCCGTATCAAAATATTTTTGGACACAAGTATACAGTTTGTTTTAAAATTAATAAAATGGAAATTATAAAAAAAAATCCAGCGAGTATAAAAATTTTGGAAATTTTTCAAATAGCTTTTGATTTAGACGGAAAGCCTAATTTAGTTCAAGAAATTAATTTTGATTAATTCTACTTGGGCAGCAAACAAGTTTAAAAATTTTGCCCAGATCGACTCAAAATAATCTCGAGATCGAATATCGCTGGTGTAGAGCAAATATGAGTCGCTAATCATAGAAATTAGCAAAAATTTTAAGATCACTGTGACTAGATAATTTCATAAAATTCAAAGAACCAAGTCGACACTCAAAAAAAGAAAGAGACGTACGTAGGTTTTTTTTCCTACATACCCTAGTACAGTGAGATTTTCCTCTGACACAAATACATGTGTTGCAGTCATCGTTCCAAACATTGCTGTCCAGATGAATTTGGCCTTTCCAAAGACAATAACCTCCTGCGTCAGGCGGTAAAATAGCTGTTGAAATAAAAAAATAATTTAATTAAAATTACATTTTTACGTTAAAAAAAAAGTTATGCAATTATCGAACACAGCAAATCGATGTATTTACATCAGGGGTTCTCAAACTTTTTTGCTCCGTGAACCCCTTACCTAGCAAAAAAAAAAAAAGCTGTTGTTCTTACAGTATAATACTGGCAGCAGAAGTTTCAATTTAAAACTGTAAAAGCACAGTAATAAACTGTAAAACTAGCTATTTTACGGTTTAATACTACAAAATTAGCAATTTTACCATGAAATTAGCTGTATCGTTCTAAACTTTCAAGTTGATTCTCCAGAAAGTACGCTGCAAAAAATGAACTGTTACTTCTACAGTATACTACTGGCAACCGAGACTCCAATTTAAAAGCGTAAAATGCAAAACTAGCAATTTTACAGTTTTTTTACTGTAAAGTTAACAATTTTACAGTTTATTGCCGTAAAATTAAGCTGTATTATAGAGTAAAAACAACAGTATAATACTGGCAGCAAAGGTTCCAGTTTAAAACTGTAAAATGCACTGTAGTAAACTGGGAAACTAGCAAGTTTACAGTTTATAACCGTAAAATAGCAATTTTACGGTTCATTACTGAAGAATAGCTATGTTACAGTATATTACTGTAATATTAGCAATTTTACAGTTTATTACTGTAAAATTTGCTGCCTCGTACCGTAAAAGCAACAGCTATTTTTTACAGTGTAAAGGCCCGGTTTCCTAGGAGTGAAATCGTCGATCTCTGGCGAGGCGACAGACGCCGCCGCCTTCTGCGCATGCGCCTGAGCCGCAGATTGACGTCGCTTCACGCCACGCTCCAATCAAACTGGTTCTCATTCCAGCGTGTGTCGCGCCCGGCGTCGGCGACGATTCTAGGAAACCAAGCCTTAATCATGCGAATAGATATATCCAAAATGTCTTACATATGTTGCAAGTTTGTCCAGTAAAGTGTGGCGGACAGACGCATCGATAGTTCCCGATCTCGTCGACGCAGGTTCCGCCATTGGCGCAAGGGGACGAGGCGCACTCGTTGATGTTGATCCGGCAGTCCGGCCCGATAAATCCAGGGGCGCATTTGCAGAGGAACCAGTTGACGCCGTCAATACAGGTGCCGTTGTTCTGACAGGGATTAGGGTTGCAGTCGTCCGAATCTATAAATATATTTTTTAAAAAGTCAATCAAGCGATTAGAGGGAACACAGTGTTGGGATTTTTTCCGAAGAGTAAAATTACACTTTGACTCATTTCGAATGAATGAAGTAGAATAGCAACAACAAAAAGGGAAGTACAACAAAAACGCAAAAAAAGTGACTTTCAACCAAAGAGTCTGGCTTAGGCAATAGGACTGATGAGTCCAAATTAGGACAAAACTCAGGCCCGTCATTTAGGGGGGGTCAATTGCTCCCTCCTGACTTTAAGAAATCAATGTATTTACATATAAGTGGGCGTGGTTTTTATGTTTTCCGATAAAATTACATTGTGTTTAGACCCTTTGCCCCCCCCCCCCCGGGAAAATTTGTTGGGCGGCTCTGACAAAACTGTAGTCTCTCGATGACAAAACTAGGTTGCCGGTATAGTCCATGCTGTTCTGCCTTAGCCCTGGCTTAAAGGGTGGTTAACTTATTGCTTAAACATGAAATTTGTTTCTAACCAGGAAAGTACTCGACTTAAGTAATAATGAAAAAAGTTAAAAATGGTACCATTCGAAAGAGCATACTGAAACATGTTTTTGACCCAAAGATCAAGGGCCCTCGTTCCCTCGTTTTCGAGATAAGGGGTCTTAAAGTCGGCCGAAAAGTAGCCAAATTTGAAGACTTGGCAAGAAATTGAAGCTACCTCCCGATTCTCCCTTCCGCTGCTTGCTTGGCATCGCATCGTTTCCATGTTTGGTCATTTGCAAAGAAAGTAAAAGATGTTTTACGTTAACTACGTGTATGAGCTAAAATAAAGAATGCTGGTCAAGACATGATGTGGAAAGCAGAGTGCTTTATCCAGAGGAACGAAAACATTACAAATAAGTTAAAGTTTTATCTTTTTACGCGTGATAACAATACATTTTAAAATGTTAGTTGTTTTAAGTTTTATTTACTGAACTAAGTTATATGTGTTAATTATTATACGTTAAAATATATTGCACGTGTTTAATAATTCAGGATATTTAAATAAGTATGAAGAGCAGCTAATATGAGCTCACGTACAAAAAATAAAATAAAGTCTTTGACGTAGAAATAAAATTGTCATGGATTATGATATCAGTTCTCATTTAAAAAAAAAAAGAAAGTCGATTCAAGAAGTTTCACTATCTGCTCACTCTTAGCAAAAACATTTATTTTTTTTAATTGAAATCGAGAAAAAATAAATAGAAATTTTAAAAAGAAAACGAATAGTAAATGTCAATAGCTGTAAAATTATATCCATGTCGGAAATTACATCAAGGGTAGAGGGAAATAGTTCTTAAAATATACTAATAGAGTCGACATTATTGTAAAAACCCATGCCGTTCGAACAAAATTGGTCCCTGTAGCGAAAAGTCTCTGTAACGTAAATGTACAACATATTGCATGTTAATTCCGTACTATTTAAAAACACTAGAATAACTTTTACTAGTTCTGCTTTATGTTCAACGGGTAGGAAAAGACTAATAAAATTGTAAATCAATGCAAGTTTTAGCTTACTTTTCTGTAAAAGTAGAAAATAGGTGAAAAAAAAATCATGAAAGAAGACCTGATGCATTAAAAAAAAAAACACGCTCAAAACAATTGAGTCGCAAAAGCACAACTTAATAAAAATAAGAAAATACACAGAGAAATTTAAAGTAGGAAAATTGGGTTTTGAGCTGCGAAAACTGTGTTCCTGTCAGTCTGTCTATTGGTCAGTTCTTCTGCCCACCCCCGGCAATAACTTTTAAGTGCATAGTCCGATTCGATTTTTTTTTTCTTTGATCGAAAGATCTCAGTGTGGACAATACACTCCCATATTCGATTTTTTGATTTGAACAATATTTCAATTTCGAATTTCCGTTTTTTCCCCCGTCCTCTTTTATAACTTTTGAGGGAACAAGTCCGATTCGAGCAAAAAAAAAATTATTTCGAAATATCTCAGAGAAAACACCTCATTCCTGTTTGATTCTTTTATTTGAACACATATTCATTAAATTTTTAGCAGGTCAAAAAAAACTGTCCCCCCCCCGACCCTAGTCCCTAATAATTTTGCTTGAACAGTCCTATTTCAGCACTTTTTCTTTTTTTTTGAAAGACCATTCCTACATACCCAGTAATGCAGTTGACAAAAATGTTCAGGGGAACTCACCTTGAGTTATAAGGCACTCACCAACAGAAAAGTGGTTTGAAAAAATTTATATTTGCAATTTTACAATTAAAAAACCCAAATATCACCCCCCCCCCCCCCCCCATGATACAGAATTGTACGGATACTTAAAAAAATGATGAAAAAAAAACAGGAGGTTCAGTTGTCTCCTGGGCCCCTTAAACAAGGGACCTGCTTTAATCGCAAATAATAAAATAAAATTTAATTTTGATGTTGTTTAAAGTTATTTTTCCTCTTTGAAAAGCTCTCATAGGCTTGATAGTAGCTTTTTGCTTTAACACGCACAGATAAAGTAAAAGATTATTGTAAAGCCGTCTTCCACAAGCTTTGCAGATGATCAAAAATGGGAATTAGGTTTCCCGCTAGACGCAAATAGTGTAATCGCGCCACAGCTTCCAGTTTCCTTATAACTCGCTAAAATTGGCGAATTTTCAAAAAAATCAGCTGACTTTAGGACCTTATATTTCGATAACGGGGGCGCGAGGGCAAAAACGCATGTGTCCAGAAACTTGTTTTACAATGCTCTTTCGATTGGTACTCATTAAAAAAAATTCATTATTCCATGATCGAGTACTTTCCTGGTAAGAAATTAAAGTTTACGCTGGAAATATTCGTTCTTTGACATATGAATGTTGTTATTTACAGCCTAATGTGGACATTTTACCAGATTGCGGACTTTCACAGAAGCATATACATAAATATTCCTTTAAACCCCAGATGACAAGGAAGATATATTCCCTTCAACACTAACACCCTTAAGTGACAGTATAAAAAATTATTTATTGGTTTAAGACCATCAAGAAATAATAATATTTTACCATATTGACACAAAGGTCCCTCAAATCCTTCTCTGCAGATGCAAAGGAAGTTTGTTCCAATGTTAACACAGGTCGCACCATTTTGACAGGGACTTGAATGGCAACTTGGATTTTTGGCTGAAATAGACAAATGGAGAAAAACAATTTACTTTTGAAAGTATTTAATATTTTAATAATAACTTCTCTATAATTTCTAAATTTTACCAAATAACATCATTTAGGCTCAACCAAAAAACTTCTCCAAAACACTCATTTTTTTTAAACAATTGCAACACTATTAACGATTTCTCGTAAAGAACCAGTGGAAGTTTCTTGAAAGATGCATTAGCTGATACATTTAGAAGTCTTTTGAAAGAAGTATTAACTGTGACGTTTGGAAGTTTCTTTAAAAGAGATATTATAACTGAGACACTTAGAAATGTCTTAAAAAGAGACATTAACCCAGACAGTTGGCAGTTTCTTGAAAATATTAATTGAGACTGCTGAAATGTTCTTAAAAGAAATGTTTACTGCGAAAGTTTAAAGTTCCTTCAAAGAGAAAAAATATAAACATTTGGAAGTTTAGCGAAAAATGTATTAACTGAGAGAGTCAGTCGTTTCCTGAAAGAGATAACATTAAGCTACAAAGAGATAATAGTGAGCTACACAAAAAAGAAAGACATTCATGAAAAAAAAGTGTAAGCCAACAGGAGTCTGCAAGTTATATTTTCTCATGTGGTCTTTCTATTAAAAGTAATTTTCTAACAGATGGGAAGTTCTGTAATGGTTTACAACTGCTGCGGCAAAGATTTGCATTTTAAAGTTAGTACTGTTCATATTTTTCAGTAGCATTGGCATGAAATAAACTCATTTTCACTTCCATGTTCTAATTTTTGAACTCTTATACAGAACTCTTATTTTGAACTATAACACGGATTGGTTTCTCATACAGAAATGACGCAAAGGCAAAATTGAAGTTTTGTTATTTAAGAGTAGCAGGCAAATATAGTAACTATGTGACTGGCCACAAATCCATTTGTATTACTGCAGTAAGATATTAGGGAATAAATTTAAAAAAAAAATAATAATAATAAATCAGAAACCTTTACGAAGAAAAGAGTCAAAAAACAAAGTTTTCAAGTTTCACAAGTGGAAGAATTACTCGATATGGTTATAGTTAAATTATTAAATAAATAAAAATAAATAAATAAATAAATAAAAATTACCTATTTGGCAAGTGTGACCTTCCCATCCAGATTTGCATCGACATACAAAAGTATCTCCAAGGTCTAAACAAGTTCCACCATTTTGACACGTACTAAGATCACAATGGCTGTGTCCTATAGTAATGAATTAATAAACACATACATAAATAAATGTGCGTACACATATCTTGATGTCAATAACGAAAAAACATAATTGATTACTATTTCATTTTCCTGATTGACTCCATGAAAACCTATTACCATGATTCGCAGATGATTACGATTATGAGATCTCGGAAAAATCAGATTGCGACTACGAGTACTGAGTACCAGTGGCAAAAAAAAAATAATTCCAACGGCTGAGTTGCGATTACAATAACCATTGCGATTGCTAAAATTTGCTTTAATTCCAAAACACAAAGAGTACAACGGGTGACATTTATTACAAAACTTAAATGTGCGCCGTAAGAGTTAGATAATAACTGCAAACCTTTCTTGACAACAGCATCGTGACGTCAGCGTGACGTTAGCCTATGAAAAACGAGCTAGATAAAACGTCACAGCCTACTTGGCGAATTAGAGGAGATCGCTGACTGCTTGTGAGTTCTTATTGGCTCCTCCCGCAGTGACGTTCAGTGTCAAGTTAAGTTGCATTTTAGTATAACTATGAACGACTTCTAAGAAACGTTACATGATGTTTTTATAATTGAAGGGCTTGGAGGATGAAGGGGCTAAGTTACATTTCAAAAAATGAACACTCTCTACAGTGGTAAGTAATGGATACAGGTAAGCAAATAAAACTTGGTACATCAAACAGTAGATGTCAATAGACCAATTTCATGCGCACACTAATGACACAAAACCAGAAAACAAAAAAGCTGCAACTACTACAACAATAAAACTTTGAACTTTAATGGCTTGCAATTTCTGAATTGTCACTTAACCTCTTCATCTCCCAAGCCCTTCAATTAACGGTAATGATTACAGTACTAGGAAATATACCCCTATTAATAACTGAATACATTTAAATTACAGTGAAGAAGCCGTTCATACGTTTTTAAGTTCATACGTCTGTTTACATGAAAAAACGTATAATCGATACACGAAAATATGTTCTAAACTCTACTGAGTTAATTAATAATGAGTAAAAGATAAACGTGAAAACAATGCTTCACTGAAAAATTGATTATATAACTTTATTAAAGTTCGTAATTTCTAATAAGTTAAAAGATAAATTAGTAATGATAATTAAAGGAAATTAATTCATCTATAAACTGATGGCATAGCAAAACATTTACTTACTTAAATTGCAAGTTTTTCCTTTCCAGCCGTCTCTGCAGTTGCATATGTAGTCAGCGATGCCATCTATGCAGCTCCCATTGTTACTACACGGATTAGGGTCACAATCATTTTTATCTGAAATAAGCAAAATATCATGAACAAAATATTTTAAATTTGTTTTTCTTCAGTTTTACATTTTCCTCGCTACAGATCAAAGTTTACTACCCTATTTGTCATTCACAACTTCTCTATGACATCTCAACCATATTTAATTGAATTTAAAAATATTTTTATAGCAAATAAAATTGAACGAAGAACTTTTTTTAAAATTATTTTGCAGGTTTTTTTTTTTCAAGCCGAGATTAAAATTTTAATTGATTTTAGTAGTGACTTTAATCATGAGTTTGATTAACGGATCTGCGAGAAATTTTTCCTCTATTATTTTCCCTTTCTTTCAGTAAAATCTCAGTTTTCTTAAGTTCATGTATAACAGCATCTTACTAATCGTTTTCAAGTAAGGTTAAAAAACGGAAAGAAAGGAAAATCAAATCTGGTAAGTGATATGTGTTACTCTTTAAATAATAATAAAACACGAGGTGAAACGTTAGTCGATAAAAGCAGTTAAGATAGTTATCCCATTAATGACTCGCATCCCTTTTTAGGGACGGTCCAAAAAAGGGTCTAAATTTCCCCAAAATGAAGATTTCAACCAAATAATAGTGTTCAATGAGTACCTTGGTATTGTTTCAATTCATTATTAACAGATTGCAGCACATAACCATTGTAAAGTGTGTTCTGTAGCAGTTTTAATATGATCTTTATCAAAAATGACATCGTTCACAATCTCAAGAAAAAAAGCTCAGTTTTCAAAGTTATTCCCAGCTTCCCAGTTTGTGTTAATTGCTGATTTTATTTCTTCTTATAAAATATTTTTTTTAATATTATGTCGTAGGCAGAAACAAATTTTAGTAAAAAAAGTATGTACCCTCTGGGGTCTATCGTAATTTTTAAGAGACGAGTCTTCTTTCCTTAATTAAAACATTATTTTTCACATAATATTTTTTTATTATTTTTCCTGTCCATTAAACACTGTTTGTAACCAGTATACAAAATATTTTTCGGGAAAAAAATGTCAGGCATTAATGGGTTCATAAACTATTAACTACTAAAATATTAATATCAGAGAAAGTCCAATCTAATTTTCGAAATACAGTGATCTCTCACTTATACGCCGCCTCATTTATGCGCCTTTTTCACTTATACGACAATTTTCAATGGTCCCAGCACATTCCATAGCAAAATAACGATAGTATCTTTCGTTTATGCGTCGATCTAAAGATAAATATTTCACTTATGCGCCGAAATTTCCCTAAAATGTGTCAAAATTTATGTATTTTCTTTAAAAAATAGGCATTTTTCTTTTCTTTCCTTTAATCTTTCGCCTTTATGACTCACGGAAGGCATTTTTTTCCGCATGAACTAGAGTTCGGAAAGGGACAATTATCTATTATGCATCGTTTTAAAGGGAACAGTTTGTAATTAGGTATGCTACCACTTTTGTTTTCTCTTTATCATTATAGTTACCTTACAGTAATTGCCAAACGGTTGTCATATGTCCCTTTTCTATAGAAACATTCTTATTCATTCTCTCGTTAGAACCTATGTTGAGTTTTAGTCCTTTAAATAGGCTTGTTCACTTATACGTATCTCTCACTTATGCGCCTTTTCTGTTGGTCCCTAGGGCAGGCGCATAAGTGAGAGTTCACTGTAGAAGACCTGATGTGAAGTCCAGTAGTTTAAACTAGTTATTCCCCCGCCCCTCCCCCCAGGAGCAACATGTATACACTGCCGTGCTAAGCACAAAAGTCGTATCTGCACTTATAACAAAATCGAGTCATCGCCACCAGGTGACTTTTTGTGACGCATTTTACCTAAACGTAAAATTATATGGTCATTTGAGAATGGGAAATATTTTTTAAAAAATTTTGAAAAGTTTTGTCTGAATCAAATACACGGTGGAGCAAAACTTTGAAGAGTTTTATCTCAGTTTGAGCTCGAAGTATAGCGCTTGAAAAATTTCAGAACATTTATCACTACACTTCTAGTACTAAACTATGTTCAATTACCTTGCTCTGTGCGGCGACCCTCAGGCAGTTTTACTGTTCTAAATTTAAAAATGTAAAGTGGAAATACTTGCTTTTGAAGCAGATTTTAAATAACGGTTATATATTTTCCGTAACTATAGATTCATTTATGAGCTCCGACCAGTTTTATCGTTTTTAAGCATTCAGCCCAGGCTGGATATCAGCAGAATTCCGTCGCTCACTAAAGGTAAAATTCTTCCGGATAGACTTACTTATCTGGCAGTATCTTCCCTCCCAACCTTCTTGGCAGAAGCATTGGAAGGAGTTCAGGCCATCCACACATGTTCCACCGTTCTTACAGGGAGAAGAAGCGCAGTCGTTAATATCTGCAAATATAAAACATCCATTTATACTCTTAAAATTAAGAAAAAAGCAGATGTAAGGCAATAATTGCAGGATTGGATTTGTGTAAATAAGCAAAAGTAAAGAAGCTTACTTTCGTGACAGTATCTCCCGGTGTATCCTACATCGCATACACACGTGAACCCTCCCAAGTGGTCACTGACGCATTTTCCATGGTCGCCACACAAGCTGGATGACACGTGCCTCAATCCAGAGGATGAATTGGGGGACATGGTGGCGCATTTGTCCGAGTTGGCTGAAATTAAAAATATTTTGTTATTAATTCCATTTGTATTTTGGCAAGCAAATGAGGGTTCTTTGTAATGTGTCTGGCGTAACAGTTAGGGGCAATGAATAAGGAGATTTTGTAGTCAGAAGCTCTCGTGCCGTGTTCCCATTTCAAGGATGCTAAGAGCGCTGTTTCACTTAACGATACGGTAACGACAAAAATCGGAAGGTACTACATCTACTAGACGATTTCACTTAACGATACGGTAACGAAAAAATCGGGCGGTACTACATCTACTAGACGACTTCACTTAACGATACGGTAACGACAAAAATCGAGCGGTATTACATCTCCTAGACGACTTCACTTAACGATACGGTAACGACAAAAATCGAGCGGTACTACATCTACTAGACGACTTCACTTAACGATACGGTAACGACAAAAATCGGGAGGTACTACATCTACTAGACGACTTCACTTAACGATACGGTAACGACAAAAATCAGGTGGTGCTACATCTACTATCGGCTACAACAATAAGTACGGTATCGTGTAGTCTACTGCAGTTTCTTCATTTACCTGATATCGTTTCTCTAAACCGGTAGTTTTCCACGCACTTCAGTTCGAGGAAGCAGTGTACTCGCATGTATATCATTGTGGTTCTCCAATTAAACAGACAACTGTTATATTCACTTTAAATCCTCAGAAAAAGAAGACAAAGAGACGATATTGGGTGCGTGATATTTGCATCTTTATCGCATTTCCAACTTTATTTACTAAGAGCAAAACGCATACTATCAGAATGAAGATATGATGTTTTCTATAGTAACAGTGATCGTCTGAGCAACAACAACGAAATAAAATAGTGAAAAAAAATTGTTGCTGCATTTTTTATTCATCGTTTGCAAAATTTGGCGTACATTTTATTAATACAAAGACGTCAAATTTGAATGCCATAGCCATATGTTGTTACTTCGAAGAAAGTAAGCAGATGATTGAATTTCGTCCTCCGATTTGAAATGCAGGACGGCTGCTATTTGACAAGAATAGTTCAACAAACGACATCGTACAATAGGATACGACACAATTGTCCTTGAATCGGTTAGGGAAAAGCGCATATGTTGATGCATTGCGTATGTTGCATATGTTATTGCATATGTTATTGCATATATGTTGCATATATTGATGCAATTTGCTTGTACCAATATCGAATAACGACAATAGTGTACGATTTATCGCAGTTATGTCGTTAAGTGGAAAAAACGCTCTAATACTTAGACGTATAAGCATTTTTGGGAGCTTCCTCCCTCTAAGGAACAGTTATGATTGATGGTAGATACGTCAGAATTCTTGCAAGTTACAGTTTATAACTCAAACATTTTCATTACTGGTACACTTTCTCTAAAAACCCAAATATTATTCGATGCATCGGTATACGAGTATCAACATATGTGTTTCTAGAGACTATTCCTGGATTGAATATTTTTACATTACGATTTGGAACAACTACACAAATTCATCCGGATGATAGCAAATTTCTACTTTTTGAGTGAATTTTTAATGAAAAAAGTAACTTGAATGTTCAGCAAATATATGAAATGTTTTTGTTCGAAAGTTTCCAGTTGCTTTTTGTTCCCGTCTTTTGGTTTCTCTTTCGCACGTTTTTTTCCCTGTTAATTAATTTGGTAATTGTTCTCTCTACTAATGATGTATAAAAAGTAATCAAAATTCTGTACGCTGAAATATGAATAAAAACAAATAATAAACGATGAAGCACAAATTGAGAAAAAATACAGCTAGCAGCTATTTCAAGACTACAGGAAGCTGAGACAGAGATATTGCAACAGATAATAGCAAAGGTTACTCACTATTTTGTTATTGTGTCTTGATACCTTTTATACTGATGCAAGGACAACACTTTTACCACAAATAGTGACGTTCATCACAATTAGTGCTTTATTTACAGTATTTATAGTGATTTATTATTATTTTTAAAAAACTAATTATTCTCAGTACTTAAATACCAAGAAAATGTTCTTACTTTCACAAGGAGGACTTCGACAAGGAATCTTCGGAATTGAGCAATTTTTCCCTTGAAAGCCTTGAGGGCAAACACACGTGTAGTCGATCTGCAAGTTGAAGCAGGAAGCACCATTTTGGCAGGGGTTTGGATGGCATAGGTCATCATCAATCTGAAACAGTGATATATTCTTTGTTATTGGTAGTTGAATTGGTAGAAAAGTAGTTGAAGAGCAGAAATTAGAGAAATTAGCACTGAAGAGGAATTGAACAATTATATAAGAGGAACATAAAAGTAAGTTTTTTTTTAGGTTGAGTTTTTATAGTGCTGAAAAGTGAAGTAGTTTTTACGTAACAAAAAAATAAATTTTCCGAATTTTCTACATTTCTTCCCGTTTTAGAGGAGCCCTGAGCTTTGCTCTCAACTCCAGCTACTTTTTTTTCATGGTCCCACTTAACAATAAGGAATAAAAAAAACGTCCTCTATGCCTCTTATTTTACGCTCTAAATTATGAATAAAACTTCCGGGCTAAGCAAAAAAGTAGTATCTGCAGTCGAGCGCAAACTGAGAAATTTTTGCTCCTTCATGTATTTGATTCAGATTACACTTTTTCGGATTTAAAAAAAAAAAAAAAAAACTTCTCGCTTTTAAATAGCCATAAAGAATTACATTTATGTAAAATACGTTTCAAAGAACTATATGGTGACAATAACTCAATTTTGTTAAAAAGTACAGTTACCAACTTCTGTACTATAGCATGGCAAAATAGCCCTTTAGTTCAGTAAAGACGACTTTTGCATCAATTAATGATAAGATTTAAAGATCTAGGGGGAAATCTGCTAAGGAAGCTATTGGCTCATTTTACTATCTTGCAAAAACAGGCGCGGATCCAGAGTCATGGGGATCATGACAGCTCCCTTAAACGACCGAGTATAGCATAAAACTGCATTTCGAGAAAATCTCCAAATACGCCAAATTTTTTTTCCGCACAAAAATTGCTTTTGGACCCCCTCTCTTTTCAAATATGACTAATTACAGGTTGCACAAGGCAAATTTTAGGTTAAAACGTTGTAGTACCAGCGGCACCCCTTGAAGACAACACTTAACTCCCTGGTGACATTTGGCTTCATGTGGCACCCCCTCCCTTTTCAAATATGACAAACTACACTAAAACTGCAGGTTGCACAAGGAACCTGTGACAAAGGCAACCTGTGATCCTTGAAGACAACACTTAACTCCCTGGTGCCGTTTGGCTTCATGTGGCACCCCCTCCTTTTTCAAATATGACAAACTACACTGTTAAAACTGCAGGTTGCACAAGGCACCTGTGACAAAGGTAACCTGTGACCCTTGAAGACAACACTTAACTCCCTGGTGCCATTTGGCTTCATGTGGCACCCCCTCCTTTTTCAAATATTACAAACTACATTGTTAAAACTGCAGGCTGCACAAGGCACTTGTTAGGTTGAAACGTTGTAGCACCAGTGGCACACCTTGAAGATAACACATACCTCCCTATCGCGCCCTTGAAGGTACCATTTGGCTTCATGTGGCACCCTATATGTGCCACATGAAGTCAAATACCTTATGGTACCCCGAGGTACCTTATGGTGCCACACGGCACCCATATAGGGAGTTAAGTGCAACTCTTCAAGGGATGCGGCTGGTGCTACAACATTTCACTCTCAAAGGTGTCTTTTGCAACCTGTAGTTTTAACAATGTACTGAACTAGAAGCTGGATCCGCCCTTGTGGCAAATGTATGTGTTTGTGTGCACCAGTGTTTGCGGTACTGATGATTCGGACCAGTGGAACATCCAGGATTGTTTCCTGGGAGCGGCTAAGTGGCACTCTTTTGGAAAGTTTTCAAATTCAAAGTACTAGAGAAAAAAAAAACTATAGTCATTTCTGATTAAATTAAGAAGGGAGTTCGGGGCAATCTATCAGCAAATTTCCGAAAATTAAGTCCAAAAACGCATTTCAAGCAGTTTTGTTTTATCTTTTGAGTTCATCTTCATGCTTCTAGGAGGGGCTTAAGCCTCTTAGCACCTCCCGTGGGTGCGCCACTGATTCGAACAAAGACCGAGCATATATACAGGGTGCGCCAGAGAAACTTACTTTTTATAAAAAATTCTTGCGCGGTGAGATGGCTGCGTAGAAGGCCGAGAGTGGGCGCATCTGGAGCGGGAAATCTCCAAGTTTTGTTTTCCCTATAATTAGTCGCCATCGTGTTATGGTCAAAAGAACAGCGCGCCTTTGCCGTCGAAAGCTACTTTTCGAACGGCCGTGAATGCAGCTCGGTACAGGACCATGATCGAGGAATTCTTTCTTCCCAACCTCGAAGGAATGAATATTAGGGACGTGTGGTTTCAGCAAGATGAAGCCACAGCACACACAGTACGAGATTCAATGAATTTGTTGCGACAACATTTCCCCGACCATCTCATCTCTCCTAGAGGCGATCTCCCATGGCTAGCAAGCTCCCCAGATTTGGCACCATGCGATTTTTTTTAATGGGGTTATTTGAAATCCCTGGTTTATGTTGATCGACCACGCATAATAGCCCACCTCAAGAATAATATTCGCGACGAAATTGCCAACATACCAATTGATTTGCTGCAAAGAGTGCTCACAAACTTTAAAAATCGTCTTAATCAGTGTATGCTCAATGGGGGTCATCATTTAACCGATGTCATTTTCAAGACTAAATGAAAAAAAAAAAAAAATGGGATATTGTTTTCTCAAATAAAAAAAGAATTAAAACAATAACTTAAGTAGTTTTGTTTTTATTGACATTTCAAAAAAGTAAGTTTCTCTGGCGCACCCTGTACATACACTATTAAAATTTTCCTTAAATTTTATTTTAAAAGTTACTGGCATCCATGTTGCCAGTAACTTTTACCGTAAAATATTGTTTTACTGTAACATTTTACGGAAGAGAAAACGAGAATTAAAAACAGCGAGATGCGAACGACAAGGATCGAACTCGTAACCCAATTCTTTCATACTGCTTTACTATCCACGGTACTAGATGAGACACATCAGGAGAGGTGAAATAGGGTGTTATGTGCATCTCATAGTAAGTCACATGGTGATCAATTGGCACTGCAATCGTAACATTTTTATCGGTACAATTTACTGTAAAAATTTTCTGTACTATAAAGGCTACATTTTACAGTAACATTTACCATGAAAGTTTCCTGATTTTTTAACAGTGTAGAATATTGATCCAGACAAACAAACAAACGAAACTGGACTCACCTCGCAGCGCCGCCCCTTGTACCCGACGGGGCAGATGCATCGGTAGTCGGCCACCAGGTCGACGCACTCGCCGCCGTTGAGGCAGGGCGCGCCCGCGCACTCGTCGACGTTGGTCTGGCACTCGCGGCCCGTGAAGCCGGGCCGGCAGGCGCAGTGGTAGCCGTCCACCAGGTCGATGCACGTCGCCCCGTTCATGCAGCGCCCCGCGCAGTCGTCCAGGTTGCGGTCGCAGTTCTTGCCGCCCCACCCCGGCAAGCACGCGCACTGGTAGTCGCCCACCAGGTTGCGGCAGCCGGCCGCGTTCACGCAAGGGCTGGCGTCGCACTCGTCCGCATCTGCCGGGAGGAAAAAACGCGCTATTATGCACTGGGAAGAATGTTGATATTCTAAAAAACTCTCTGAATTGGGTGTGAAGGTATTTTTGAGTTGAAAAATGGCTAAGTTCAAAAAATATTCGATCGAAAAAATCGTCGAAGTCCGAAAAATATATTCTCAGTGAGAAAAAACGACTATGTCAACAAAATAAACTGAGACCGAAAGCTAAAAAAGTAACAAATAATAATTCTGCCAATAGATGGCGCTCTCATCTTCGATGAAGTGGTGCCATCCTAAAACTAGAAAGATTGGTAGTCATGACAACGAGACAGGTTACCAGCCCAGAAAAACCCTCGTGAACTTTCAAGTGCCTCTGTCAGAAGAGAAGAGAAAGGCGCAGCCGGGAGGGGAAGTAAGAGGCGGAAAGGGAGAAGGATTGGCAGGCTGCGGATTGCACCTGCTGTCGGTGAACTCTTAGTTTTGTACTTACACTTATATTATCACTTTAGAATTTTTTTAGAAGTTTTAGTCATGGAGAAAAAGTGAGAATAACTTCATATCGAGTTTCGTTTGTTGCTTTGTTATCAGTCAATATCCGGGACAAAATGCGTGTTTTCAAGAAACCTGTCTTTGTTCACATACTAATTTATCGATTTACATGAAATTTCATGTCCACCATTTTCACAAAAAGAATTTTAAGCATAACGAGTATACTGACCATAAAAACTCATAACTAGTTCGGCCGACTAACTGCCGCACTAATACCAGTAGTAGTAGAATATTTTAAAGGCTTGTGTACCTTTCATAACGTTTTTGATCGTAATATATTTTCGGTTATAGTTAAAATGAAGCAAGAATTGACTGCGCTTTCTTTGTCTTAAGAGAAGATAAGTCTTACCGAATTGGCAACGATTCCCTTGCCATCCAGGATCACAAAGACATCGATATCCATCCACAAGATCTAAGCACGTTCCACTGTTTTCACAAGGATTAGACTCACACTCATTTATATCTGCAACAATAATTTGTTAATAATAAGAAAGTGAGTGTCAATTGTTTTTAATACAAGTGGAAAATTCAAACAAATAAATAAATATTGTTTTTTGCTCATGGATAAAAATTTTAAGTAGATAAGATTCATGCAAAAATTACTCTGACAACTCTGTTTCTGACAAGAAGCAGCAATGAAGTGCAGATTTCAATTTTATCTTGCCAGATTTTAATTTTGTCTCGAAAGTTGTTGCGATAGTAATGTTTGCAAATAAATAAATTAAAAATATAAACACACACTTTTTTTTCAATGACGATTCCACCATCAAAAATGAGTCAATAGGACCATTGCAAATCCCAGCCAACAGGATTGTGAACAATATTCGAAAAGAAAGCTTTCTATTGAACATCTTTGCACTCCTGTAGGTTCTTTATTGATTTATAATGTTCTTACTGGTTTTATGACTAATATGTTGTGTTGAATTTTTAAGCTGTTTGCTATTCTGCCTCGTTGCTTTCGGCGGATGTCTTTTCTTCCATAAGCTCAAGTTCACTTCGTTTAGATTGAAAAAGGGATTCCGCGTCACCCCGAAACAAGTGTTTGCAGATCCCAGCAAATTTAAGGTAGTTATATCTTCTTTCAGTTTAAACTCGATTTAGATCCTAATTTTTTGTTTAAATTCAACAGAATGCTCCAAAAGCAATAGGAACCATGAATGCACATGCACACAGCAGAGGAACATTCTAGAAATATATTGACATCTATTCAGCCGCCATATCGGCAATTTCTAGAGCAATTTGGGTATTGCAAACAAAGCAAGAAAAGCAACTTTTTCCTGGGATGACTTCAAATCGTTAAAAACTTTTGCAATTTCAAAAAGGAACTTTCAAAAGGTCTTAATCTTCAAAACATTAAGAACTTTTGAATCAAAATTAGAGGAATACACACAAATTTATTCAACACATAAAAACGCAAAAATTAACTTAATTAGAATAAAAATTACTAACGCACACGGTACAGAAATATTCTAGAAATATCTAAGCATCGATTAGGTTCGAAAAATTGTCAAATTCGCAATTTCTAGAGCACTTTATGTATACAGCTAGCTAAGATGGAAAAACAACTATAGGATGAGTTCAAAACACGAAGAACTTTAGAATGAAAGTTAAAAGAATGAACACTTAATTTAGCAATATCACAACAAGGATCATAAAAGCACATTGTACAGAAATATTCCAGAAGCATTTAGTCATGAAAAATTGCCAAATTGACAACTTCTAAAGCGTTTTGCGCTCTTAGCAGAAAAAAAAACTTTCATGGGATTACTTTAAACGTGAAAATTTTTTGAATGAAAATTGGTGGAATAAACAATATTACAATTTATTAAATACATAAAAACACAAAAATACCATCAATCTGAAAAAATTGTATGATTATACTATGGTGTATTAATAAAGCTACACAAAATTAAATTCTTTAGAGTTCAACAAATGTGTTAAGCTCTATTTCAAATATTTTGCTAGAAAATGGCGCCAGCTTCTTCTCAGTCACGGAGGTTATGACTGAAAGAAAGTTTAACGTATTCCATGTGACTAAAAAAAAAAAGCTTTACCCCCAAACTTTTTGTTTTGTTTCTTAAATCGCTGGCAAGAAACTGATAAATGTTTGGCAAGCCGAAGAACCTTCTATGATTTTTTTTCCCGTGGGACTTACTTGTTTGACACTTGTTTCCTGTCCATCCGGGTAAGCAAGTACAAGTGAAGGTACTGTTTATTTCAGAACACGTTCCTTGGTTCAGACAAGGGGAAGCAGCACAAGGGTTGTCCACTGTAGAAGAAGACGATATTAGAAATACTAAAACAATAACTGCTCATAAAATGAAAAATGCGAATTCAAACTAACGTCGAGCATTAGTTTATTTTTAAAGATTAATGTTCAGTGGCGTAGCGTAGGGGGGGCAAAGGGGGCACTCGCCCCGGGCGGCACTTTGCTAGGGGCGGCAAATTCTGCAACAATTTTTTTAATTAATATTATTTTTTATGACAAATTATGCACAACTAAATCTGCACCAAAAGCTTTTTTATCCCCTCTCCCTTCAAATCAAACTTGTCTGCATGCAGCATGCAGTCCGTTATCACTGGCACATGGTGTGGGACAAATATCAGGAGATTTTGGAAGCGATAGAAAAACTGACAGAGAACGGCGAAAGCTTGAACACTCGGACAGACGCAGGAGCTTTGCTGATTGCAATGCAATCATTTTCTTTTCTGTGTTTTTTAGGCCTATGGAAGCCTGTACCGCAAGAAGTCAATGATGCGCAAATATATTTATAAACAGCGGGCTCAGCTTGTATCAGTGTGCATATAAAATAAATGCATTGCAGATGTTACTTACAGAGAAGAGATAAGAACTTATAGAGGGTGCTATAAGTTATGCGAAAACTTTGTGCGAAGATCTCGGGAGTTCAATGGATCGTCCCAGAAAAATAACGAAGAAACATATGTTTGGGGATGGAATGGAAGCAAAGATGCTGCCCTGACATATGAAAACGAACTGAGAAGAAAGTTATTTTCTTCTTTAGACAAAATAATGGTAGAAATTCTGGATAGATTTAAGCATTTACAGAATTTGGCAAACAAGTTTGCTTTTCTCGTTCCAGCCAAGCTGCTAGACGTTGAAGACGGCAGCTTTGATTTAGAGCAGCGATTCTCAACGGGGGCGATACCGCCCCCCGGTGGGCGGTGGGAAGATGTTGAGGGGTGGTGAACATATTTTGGGCGGCAGGGGGGCGGTGGACAGATTTTGAGCTGTAAGGGGGCGGTGGGTATATTTTCAAATGTGCTTGTGAGGACATTTTTCATGCGGGGGCGGCAGGAAACCCTCATCTCTTATATTACCAAGAGATGGTTCAAAAATTTATTTTCTGCGAATATCCCCCGAACCCTGACCTTTCTCCTAACGTCATGAAAGATAGCCTAAATAGTGTCGATAGCACTTGAATTTGAGAGCCACCTAACTTGACCGACTTTTTATGTCGTTAGAGCCCCCAACAACATCAAAGATAGGTAACAATGCATTTTTCATGGTGCAATGTGAAAAAAATTTAGCGTTTTTTATACTTCAATTTTGGAGAACGTTAGAAGAAACTCTGACTCCCTAACATTACTAAACTTAACCTTTAAATAACTTCAATTATGAAAAATCTTTATAAGAGACCTCTTTCTCCCTAGTTAATGTTGCCAAAAATTCTTTAAAATTACGATAATTTTAAATGTTTTACCGGGCACGGAATCTGAACTTAAGTCTCAACACCACGAAACCTAAAATTAAAGAAACCGAATTTTTAAGACTTCGTTTTCAAAATAAATTTCGGGGGATATTCTCGATATTTCACCGCCGTCTTTACTCTGATGTCGCCAAAGGCATACTTATAACTTTTGTTAGCTTATCTAACATTCAAAACAATAAATTAATTAAAAAGAATTTATTTCAATTAAACTTATCTCTTGATTTGTAAATTCAACTTATACCAGATTTTTTTTAATTAAAACTTGATTTAAAATCTTTAAAGGTGACAGGTACGGGCCATAGTTTTAAGTCTTCGTCCCACCTGAGAAAAATAGAACGGTTTTGTTGTTGTTGCCTTTCCGCACTAAAATCCCATATCCGTACGTAATAAATAGGGAATGCGGATTGCATATAGTTGCAAGCAAGTAAGAGTTAGACAGTTTGGGATCGGACTGCTCAAGGAACTATTTGAACGTAATGTATTTTTCAAAATATATTGGTTTTCAAACAAAATGTTGAAAACGGTGCATTTTTTTTTCAAACCGTGTTGTTCTTATTTACCTTAAAAATGATTCACTCATTTAATGGACATATTCTAGGCACTTGGTTGTTACTGTCACAGCTTTTCAGAGGGGGAAAAATGTCCGCTTTTTCTAAAAATATTCTTTAAAAAAAAGCGTAAGTTTTTTTACTCTATAGTCATTTTTCAACTGTCTGTTTGGGCAAATTTATAGAGTTAAACTGGTCAAAAAAAAAAAAAAAAAAAACCTACTCACCCCCCCCCCTCTTCCACTTTTACGTCCGTCCGCAAAGGGGGCTCTGAAAAGATTTTCAACCCTAAAGGGGGCGGTAGCTGTAAAAAGGTTGAGAACCACTGATTTAGAGCACTTCAATAGCGATGTTGATGAAAACGAATTCAAGCTTGAACGAATGAGGCTAAGGACTTTCGCTACTGCCACGGGTGATATTAATGAATTGATGAAGTCAAGCCCACTCAATTTATTAAAATATATAGTGGAAATCAGACTAGAAGCCTAATATAATCATACTTCTCTGAATCTTTCTCTCGATACCTATTAGCAATGCCAGTTATGAGAGAAATTTTTCAAAATTGAAATTAATTAAAAATTACCTAAGATCAACCATGAGTACCCTCAGATTATCCAATCTGGCAATTTTGGCTATAGAGCATGAAACAACTGACTCAGTCGATATTGATAGCGTTGTGAAAGATTTTGCTATGATGAAAAGTAGAAAAATAAAATTTTAGGTGAAGCAGTTTTTTCTCTTTTTTTTTTTCTTTCCTTAAAAAAAAAAGAAAAAAGAAAAAAAATAAGTATAAATATATCAGGTATATTATAATTACAGCTTTTTTCCTTTTTCAATAAAAGATTTAAGAAATGCTACCAGTGTATGCTGTTTAATATTATTCTGCTTAAAATGTTTTCATTTAGGGAAAATATTATCTCTCATATTTCCGTAATTTTAGAAAAAGATTTTTCGATCAGCACTTCCTGTTGTAGGATGAATACATTAAAATGTAAAACATGGTGTGGATTAAAAAAAAGAAAAAATCCTGTTTTCATTCTGTAAAAAATTTAAAATGTCATCATTTCTCGGGCGAGAGGGGGGGGGGCAGTAGAAAGGAGAAGGGGCGGCAAATATGGTGCATGCCCCGGGCGGCAAAATCCTACGCTACGCCGCTGTTAATGTTTACTATGGTTGTGAGAAACAAACATGATTTATGACAGGAACAAAAACGTTAAAAGCATATATTTGAAAAAAAAATTAATAGTTACGGACACACGTTTCAAGGCTTTAATGAATCCTTTTTTCATGTAGAAATACAGTCGAGCTCGTTTATTAACATATCGGTTACAATAATATCCCGCTTATACAATAAATTTTCAGTGTACCAAATATTGTAATGCAATATTTTTATCCTGTATAATGGAATATACCACTTAGTAGCATATTTTTTCGCAGCAAAAAGGCTATTCCATTAATCGGGCTCAACTGTATTTGAGTTTTCGGCAATAAAGTCGTCCTCCAAAAGCCTAGAAACAAGTGTCTTATGTTTTGCGAACTTTTGTTTTTAAAGTTGTTTTTCTGTTTATTACTTTGTAGCCAAGAGGTAACGTAGTTAGTACGATTCCCAGATAGTAACAAGGTAACAATAAGTAGTGCCCTTAAATACTTTACTAATGTTTTGAAAATAAATATACCTTTGAAATTGTACCAATAAATTCGCACAATTATCTTGGTTAAAGTTAAACAATCAAAATTATTTCATAATTTTGAAAATAATAACATATCCAATGCTCTCCGTCTCCACTCTCCCTCCAAAAGATAAATAAAAGCTGCCAAAAAAAAATAAAGATATATATATATATATATATATATATATATATATATATATATATATATATATATATAAAACTAGAATAAACATATATAATAAATAAAAAAATAATTTTTTTTCTGATTTTTTTTTTTAATTAACTAAGTATTGAAATCATGAAATATTTTCACTCATTTGGGTGAAATTGCTATTTTACTCACTAGAAGTTAATAAAAACTAATACACGCATGGCATAAAATATGTCCGTTACTGAGTCAAAATCTATTTTACTATTGTTTTTGGAAATCTTCAAAATGCAAAAATTTTATTGCGTAATATGGAAGTAGAGTTCATGTTCTTCATGAAGCTCATGCAATGAAATAAAAATCTAACATATTAGAAGCCTTTGTGGGATGTTTTGTGCAACAGATGATAAATATAATAAAATGACATAGCCCTGTAATAAAGTGACTACAGTAAGTATCAGTAAAAGATGACACACTCACCTATATCACAGTTAGTTCCAGAAAAGCCCTCCGCGCAACGACACGTGTAATTATCGGGAGCTGCATTTACACATGTTCCTCCGTTTTGGCAAGGTTCATGAGTCCCACAGAAGTTCAGATCTAGAGACATTAAGGTCGGTTAGATATTTTTTTGAGCATATATTATTAAATGCACATTATTCAAATAATATTAGAATAACCAAATCCGTTTAATTACAGATCTGATAGACTAAAAATGTTTTTGTTCTTCAATTTAAAAAAATGGTATGGTGAATAACAGTGAAGAGCAGATGTTTTTTTTTTTTTTTCTTTTTGATCCCGTTTCGTCAATTGTCTACGTTTCATAACACTTAACCCTTAACTTCTCACTGTTGCATTTCTGCAACATATGATTTATTTTAATTTAAAAGACTCAATTTTGTTTTTAATTACCTACAAATCACTTATCTGAGGAAAAAAAAGATTACTGCAGCGAAATACATGCTAATTTCGTCACTAGTTGACAGCACATTTTCCCCACAAATCCCAATAATTATAAAAACATTTGATGCCTCAAGAACTGTGTCTTTGCTATAAAAAAATTCCATTCTAGTTTATACTTCCTCTTGTTTATTGACGAAATAAATTACCAGGTAAGAAATTTAAACATTTTACGTTCATTTAAAATTAAATTTAATTTTCTATGGGAAAAGTTTTTAAGAAATTTGATTTTAATTTTACATTGTCGCAAACAAAAAAATGATTGAAAGTCATTTTAAAACTGCTTATTTAAAAAAAATATATTTCTCCTCTTTAGTATTACTTGAGAACAAGCTGATACAATTTTTTCATCAAAATTTAAAAAATTGCGAAGTTAAGGGTTAAAGTCAGTTTGGGTAAACTGGAACAATCTTTCAGCGTTTTCACTTCAGATCCTTCCCCTAGCAGCCTAACCTCATCGGCCGATGATCGGCCATTCATCGAAACCCGATGAAATTCTCATCGGCCAATGATCGGATTCGATGAGTTCTCATCGGGAATTGCTCCAATATGTCTCATCGGCCAAACAGAATCCGAGCAGCAAAATCCGATGAGTTTTGCTCGAAATACGATGAGATTTGGAGCAATTTACGAGCAGTGCAGTCCCGTGCCGATGAATTTAGGATCAATTTTGGATGCTCGGCTTATTTTCATCGGGAAAGTTGATCGGAAGGATATCGCTTTTCGATGAAAAGTAGCTCATCGATAACCGTGCTCGGATACTGATCGGAACGATGTAATCGTGCGTTAAGGGATCAGTTTACGAGGAGTTCGATGATCGGCAGAGCAAAATCCGATGAGTTGATGCTACTTGGGTCTCTTTCTATTAGATAAATATAGAGATAAAATTGTGTCCATTATATCCACGCTCCTCCTGGAGTAACTAGGTATGAAAAATTTAATATAAAACAGTCAAACTTAAACTCCAAGGGACCTTTAAAATCAGTTTGCTCATACACTGTAAAAAATGAATGCTGTTGTAGTACAATACAGTTAAATTTATGATAATAAGCTGAAAAAATTGATAATTTTACTGTTTATTACCGTGCATTTTACAATTTTAACCCATTTATGCCCAAGTTTTTTTTAACAGTTTTTTTCAATTTTTATCTGCTTAAAACTCTTACTTGGGATGATTTACATATATTTTAGGCTTAAAACAGTTCGCCGTTGTCATGTTTATTAAGTTATTTAACGTCCTGTTTATGGGATATTTTGCAGATATGTGAGCAAAATACGACCTTACTTGACTTTGCAAAGTAACATTACAGAAGGCATCTGTGATCAATTTTAAGCAAATCATTTTAAAATAGTTTAATTTTATGGAAAAAAGTTCGCAAAAAAACCTTACTTTCTGTGGCTACCCATGCTGGATCGTTGCTTGACTGATTTGTCTGAAAATAGCTGTCAATGAATAAACTCTGATGTCCAACTAGTGGTTCTATCTGGTTTTCTCAAGAAGAAGGACTATTTAATTTGTGAAAAACAGCTTTAGTAAAATGATAGACCCATTACAGGTTTTTGTATGCAGTAACTAACAAGCGTCCCGTTTTTAGGCTACAGGGGATAAATGGGTTAAACTAAAACCTCTGCTGCCAGTATTATACCGTTGTTTTTACAGTATAATATAGCTAAATTTTACTGCAAGAAACTGTAAAATTGTTAGTTTTGCAGTTTATTACTGTGCATTTTACAGTTTCAAACTGGAACCTCGGCTGCCAGTATTATATTGTAAAAACAACAGTTCACTTTTTATAGTGTACCATAAATCTGAATCTGACACCAGCAGCAGGTGCCAATCTCGTAGGTTATCATTTCTACACCAAGGTCCCGATTTCATCTTTCATTGAATTCGATGTCACAGTTGGCAAAAAAAAAAACCCGGACAGAATCTTAGTTCTGTACCTCAGAACCAGAAGGACATAAGTCCGAAAATGGCCATTTTCACTTTATTAGTGTTTTGTATGTAGAATGTAGACCCATGAGAACGGTATTCTACAAAACAAATTCCTTCCAATTGTTTATCAGCATTAAAAGAGCGCGAATCCCATCCTTTGCATGTATCCGACAATCGATTTTCCCTTCTCCTGAAAAGTTACAAAAATGGACTTACGTTAGTCTGGTTCTGAGGTACAGAGTTATCGATATTTTGTAACAAGTTTGTTTGTTTTGAATGGGGATGCGTTTAACTCCTTGCCATTTGCAGACCTAGTGCATTTCCCGAGACCGGCACTCACTCTTTCATGTGGCACCACCATCGCGGAATGCCATAGTGGCGAGAGTTTTGACGCCCAGTTACCCCAGTAGATGGAGGCACCTGGGCTCAATTCGATGCGAAACTGCACTAGGACTTTAATTTTGCCAAGCAGGAATGCCCATCCCCCCCAATTTTTTACAACCCTCTTGTGCTTCTTACTTTTGTTTTTACCCCTCTTTTTTATTTTATTTATTTTTTAAAATATTATTTTTTAAATATTATTTATTTATTTACTTTAATTATGACTATTATTTTTTATGCATTATTAATTTTTTAAAAGTTCGAATTATGCACAGAATAGAACCGCTTTTTTTCCCTTTCATACATTCCAAGCACACACACACACAAAATAAATAAGTAAATAAATAAATAATAATAGAGAAATAAGAGAAATAATTTAAATTAAAAAATATGAATTAATAAATAATTTGAATAAAAAAAAATAAATAAAAAAATAAATAAGTCTAAAAAAATCCTCCCTAAAAATTTTATGGCGCAACTTGCGCCATAATCCCCCCTGCGGGCACCCCTATTGCCAAGAGATACTATAAAGCCAAACAAGTACTCCAGGGATCTTTTACATGCCGCATAATCATACGACATGGACGCTGTCGACTTTCTGCATCATGAAAATCCACCGACTGGAGTCGGGTTCGATCCCGCGCCGTTGGGCGTGAGAGGCCAGTTAACCACTACACCCCTCTGCCGGCATTTTGTAACAAGTAGAAAGTTGTAAAAAGGGTTTACTCACCACCGTCGCAAAGTATGCCACCCCAGTTTATATCACAGATGCATTGCCATGGCGAACCGTTGCAGTAGCCATGTTTGCAGCCAGGATACGGCATACACTGATCACATAATTCGGATTTCCAGCCAGGACGACACCTGAAAAGTTAAAAAAATGTAAACTTGTAATGTCAAAGTATGCCAATGACAAGTAATTAATTCAGGGGGGAGAAGAGGGAGAAAGAGACAGAAGCCTTTAGAGAAAATAAGGATATAACGGAAATTCACATAATTTGTTTGATACAATTAAAAACAGAGTGAGAGTGCATGCTGCCGTGAGAAGGTAACAGACAGTAAATGCGATTTTTTAAATTAATTTTTTCGTTTTTCCTTTATTTTGTTTTTTATTATTTATTTTTTTATTTTTATTTTATTTTATTTATTTTTTTTTTTTTGCATTTTCGTCATCTATTGCACTTAAGTTTTATTGTATGCACTTTCTTATTTGGTTTCCGCCGAAAATAGCACACGAAAGCGTCACATTCCAACCTTTCCGTATTGTTAGTAAAGGGAATCCCCCTCCCCCCAAACGGGTTTCTTCAAAAATCTCAGTAACATTTCTGCTGATATTGCCTTTTGCTTTCCCAAGACAGTATGGTTTAAAATAACTCATCAAAAGTGAAAAGCTACTTTTGAAAATAAATTTAGCATTTTAATGCAACACAAGTGTTGTATGAGTAAGAGATTTTTGCGTGTTTTCAATGTATTAAACAATGAACTAATTTTTATGCATTTTTAAATTTTTACATTAAATATAGAAAATATATATATGTATAATCTTGCAAAAAAGACAGGTTTTCGACAGAGTTAAATGTTTAAAAAACCATCTTCACCTCATTCGAAAAATCACAATTAGATTTAAATATCAACAATGAAATATTTGTAACAATGTACTATACGCTACTCCTAAATATAACATTTACTGCGTGTTGTGTCCAACAATGTAATCAAGTTATGTTGCACCGAATGTAATTTAGACAAAAATAAAGTTTCTAGCACCAATACAGGATCTTCTGGAAAATACATAAGCTTCTTGCAGTATCTCAGCATGTGGTTATTGATACTTTCGTTGGGTTCCATACTGGCAAATGTAAACAGCTTCATAGACAGTTCTCAAATAAAACGTGCAACAAATCCTACAAGAGGTACTGAAAGTCAGTTGCTATTCACCTCTACCTTCGACATGAATGATGAAGAAAAAAAAAGAAGCAATCGTATTCATAAAAGATTTATTCGATCTGCTTTTGAAAATAGAAACACGAGACATTTTATGGGGAAAGTGCCCAAGAAGGAATTTTTCGAAAATGAATATCAAAATAATTTTCCACAAAAGAAACTCGATGAATGGGAAAGCGAAGACAAGTTTCCATACTATGAAGAAGAGCCACGAGCTGCATCCAAATTTTACCCTCAGCAGAGAGAAACGGCAAGAGAAATGTCGCAAACAACCAACAAACATGTTATGTTACGAAACCGAAATGATGATGCAGGCTACGAATATTTTCAAAAGAAAATACAGGAGAAGCCATTTGTTTCCAGAAATGAGCATAGTTCTCGTCTTAACCCGAAAGCACAAGATTTTAACCATTACCAAGGACGAGTGGGAGATGTTGTAAGTCAGCAAGATAAACGCGCGTTGTCGCCAAATTCGTTGAACAGTGAAAACCAAGAGCATGATTCCCAACCTGGTTCCAATAGCAATGTTTCTGAATCAGACACGAAACGAACAGTCAGAATTAACAGAACAGAAGCCAGTTATCTATTCGAGTTTTTGCCCATAGTTGTAGCGGTAGCAAGCATATCCTCTGTTCTAGTAGTAGTACTGGACTATTGCTGCAAATCCAAAAAGCAAAATAGAAAGAACTATATTACTGAAGTCAGTGGCAGCCCAATTTCAGAAACTGGCCAATTGTTGGCTAAACCAATCGAAACTGGTGATGCATCACGTCCGCAGGAATTTCAACCAATGGTGTGCAGTATTTTCAAGGATTTTAATCCTGAGGAAATTCCACTAATTCCTGAAGAGGATCCACCAGGAGACGCCACCACTAAAGTCGACCCAGTCAACAGGAGGACTAAACTTGAGCAATGGATGGGGGTACGACATGTCGAAGCGACAGAACAAAAGGAAAACTTCCAGTCTCCAGAAAACAGTCCTGGTAGTTCTCGTTTTAGACAGTGGAAACCTAGAGTACGACAACCTCAAAGAGCCCAGAATAGTTCATCCCAGCCTTTTGAAGTTTCTTCGAGAAACACGAATTTTCTTTTGAGCAGAGAAAGGCCAAAGCCAGTACCTTTGAATCCACATTCAGTACACACTTTAATGGATCATTCAAATATTTTCCACGGAACGCCGATTTACTCTACAGCTGATACTGATACTCGTCCGAAATTAAAGTCGTCACCAAATATTTCAAATATAATAGACGAATTTTCTAGTGAGTACAGCACTGAATAAAATTGTTCCATCTTTGAAATTTCTTCATTCGAATAAAAATAATATTTATCTTGATTTTTTAAATTCTTTTATGCTTTCTGTCAAGTTTATACTAATGATGCTTTCACAACATGTAACGTATATAAGCCAAACTACTTTCAGGAAACAGGGAATGAGGTAGTATGGACATTAGTAAAAGTGCCAAATTTATAAATAAAATTTATTAAAATTTAAGGTTGCAAAAGTTAAATTTTTTTTTTCCAACTTAGAGCCTTAGAAAAGGGCAACATCACGCACCCAACAAACAATTCATCAAAAAGTAGACAAACCGTCTGACCTATACAATGTATAACATTCGTCTGAGTCACGCTAGGTTTAAATTAAGAGAGGATTATAAATGTATACAAGCTGAACAGGTAACAAGATTTTGCAAAAAAAAGAAAAATCTCAAATCTCTACATCCACCACTTTTCTCTCTCTTTCAACAAGCCATACAACACGCAGAGCCGACATTTATTCACTCAATCAGATATTTTTAACACGCTCTCTGAGCAAAGGATTTGTATCCCGGCATAAAATCCCCAACTGAAGAATACGCAACCGGAAAACGAAGGAGATATCACCAGGCTAAAACATCTCCTTCCGCGGGACTGGTCAAGTAGAAAAACTATCAAATTGGAAATCCTGTCGGAATATAATACGTCAACTAATCTGCCGATCTGCCACGCGGGATCGACCAAGCATCAGTGGTCATCCGTATGTTATGACCTCGGACACTGAAGGTCACGAACTTGGACAACTCTTCCTTTTCCCACGGGAATCATCCGAAGATGGAAGAAGCCTTTTCTTCGTTTTCTTGCCGTCTGAGGCGAGTTTTGTTTTGTTTATACGCGACGTGCCGCTCGAGCAACCATGTGGATTGCTGGATTGCACACTGCCCATGCTGTTACACCAAGCGTGCCTTCCGCAAGTTTCAGTCATATTGGACCCCGTTGGCATCACACCAGTGCCCGAAATTCAAAACAAGGGCAGCGCTGAGCAACGCAGGAGTAATTTGTGTTTCGTCCCCCTCCCCCCCACAGTTAGAAAATTGAGCTCTTTATTTGATGCTTCTGCTTCAGTGGATTTAATACCTATAATTTTATTCAGATAAATATTATGATATGTGCGAGGGGGGTTATATATGCGAGGGTTATTTATGCGGGAGTTGGCAATTGACCCCCCCCCCCCCCAGAATACCGAAATGACGGGCCTGCATGTGCTAAAACCAAGGGCTTTGCAAAAAACTAATCTTCCCCTCCTCCTCGCTGCGAAACTGGTCTCTGAGATTTATGACGCGGTCAATGTCAACCAGGGACCAAAATATAGAAAAAATTATTTCTTCTCTACAAGATTCGCTTCAGTTCCAAATTCATAACTATGTCGGAAGGAACATATCTTGAATTATTACGATTTGGAGAAATGGATTGACCGGATATAAAATAGCACTTCAAGTGTGAAGCATGTCGAGGAAATAAAAACCACATCAAAAACAATGATTCCCCATTTGCATGATACTTCGGAAAAGACACGCTCTGCGGGACTAATAAAGGTCACCTGTGTTACGGATACTTCAGTTTCACGATACCCATCCGCGAGCTAGGGGATATTTATGTTATATGCGTTGTGAATCTCCGTGATTTATGTTATTTGCGCTGTGAATCTTCGTGATTTATGTGTTGTGTATCTTAGAAATCGACTACAAATAAATTTACTCATAAACAAAACGCATGCGGTTGTCAAATTGAGAATGCTTGCAGCACGACTCCGAACGGTAAGTAGCTAGGGATGCTCGAAATTTTCGGGGATGCCTACGAGCTGGGGGAGAGGGAGGAAGTCATTGCACAGACTGCGTCGTTGAAATTTTTGGGAGGATGTTTTTTTTTTAATTATTATTGAGGGGAGGGGGATTTTTCACATGTTTGTCATCAGAAACTGAAAATGGCATAAACAAAAAAAAAAAAAAAACTCAGTATGTTTTTTTTTCCTGAAGGGATTTACCACTGACAAATTAATGGTGCGCTGATCCTAAATATTGACACATTATAAGGAAAAACAAAGGAATTTGAATTTCGACAGCTTGAGTTCAAATTACGGTTTTCGTTATCACGACTTGCAAATGGTGTGTGTGCATGTAGGTGCTTGTGCAGGCGTGAGGTGTGTGTGTGGGCACGTAGGTGTGTAGGTGTAAGTGTGTAGAATTTGAACGCCAGCGCCCTGGAGGAGCTTAGGGCCCTGGAACAGAGGAGTGGTTCTGCATCTGCAGGAGCGGGTGAAAAGAAGTAGTCATAGAGGCATCCAGTCAAAAATCAAACGAAGCCAACTGCAGTCAAATGAAAATAAGAAGCAATTTGTTGATTGCTATGCCTTAATTTTAAAGTTTTTTTTTTTTTTTTGAATAAATTTTCTTTGCCAGTGAGACTTTATGATCACCCAGCATGATTGAAAGTACAGAAGTTGTGCTTTAATCACGTTGGTTTTAACATCAATTTTAATCACGTTGGTTTTAACATGAATTTTTTTTTTAGCACAAAGCCTATTTGATCATTTTTCATTTAACACTGCACGGTGTCTTTTACTAAATCACTCCTTTAGTTCAAAACTTTATGAAAAACTAGTTATATTAAATAGTTATAATTATTTGATGGCGTGTAGCTATCAAAAAATATTCTTAACCTTAACAAATCAAAGCCCTATTTTTTTGCTGAAAATAATTGCCGAGAAGAATTGTAAATGGTTCTATCGCAGTGGCGTATCCAGGGGGGGGTGCCAAGGGACCAATGCACCCCCTAAGATTTTGTAAGACTATAAAAAATGGTGGCACCGAATTTTGAAAAAAACATGTAACCTTCATGTAAATGTGCTTCAGGTTTTTTCAATGAAAAATACTTTATGGACACTGAAATATTGTCATATTATTTTCTGTTTTCGACAATAAAAAGCAAAACTAATTGTTACTCTGTAATTGTGGAAATGTAAGAGGAAAATGAGCGATGTACCCGCGCCTTACTGTTCTTGCATGATATTCATTATTGTGAAAAAAAAAAAAAAAAATCTTCGAGTAACGTTCAATAGAAAAAATTAAATCGAAATACTGCGTTTTTAAAGTTTCACCATATTTCTTGATTTTTTTCCCTTTCTCATCACAGTGTCGATGTTCGATGTGCATCCCCCAAAATCAATTCCTGGATACGCCACTGTTCCATCGTATTAAGTTTCCAACACATGTCATAACAAGAAGTTCTGTCAAGAACTAAACGAGCTTACTTTCCCGTACATCGACATCGGCATTTTAGCATCTGATCATTATTCTCTTGATCATCTGAGACTAAACATTATGTCAAACATACCTTTTTAGCACTTAAAGCTGATTTCTAAAAGCAAAATATACCCCTCTCATCAGATGAAATAGAGACATAAAAAGTAAATAAATGAATAAATGAAGTTTTGTCGCACCTTTTAAAGAATGTAACTGTTACAGTTCTTCCGTAGAAAAATTCCTCAATCGTTTTCAAAAAAAAAAATAAATAAAAGTACAAAGTACATCAAAACACATTTTATCAAAGAAAGGAAAAAAAACTCGTCCGTCGATAAAATGTCTCGATTTTCACTTTTAAACCGTTGCCAGTTGTTAAATATAAATAAAGAATAAAATGCCCTCGTGAATGAAACACTTTTGTTACAAAAAAAAATCGTCTGCCAAAAAAAAAATAATAGTAATAAATAAAATAACACAAATGAATAAATAAACAAAAAATCGTCTGCACAGTCAGTCATTTTTTTCTGAGCCTGCATTTCCGCCATGTTTGTGGAGTCGGAGTCGAAATCAGAGTCCTCACAGAAGATTATTCAGAAAAGTACTTTACAAACATTATTTATCAAAACCATTTTTTTACAAAGTTAGTTTGAAGGAAATCCGACTTTAAGTTCCAGGATCAACATTCAACTTAAATTCCCCGTAGGCGTTAATGTTAAAGTTTTTTTCTGAACGGTTCAATATTGAACGAAAAATGGTTCAAACCAAAAAGCGAAATAAGGGAATGAACCTCTCCGAGATCTTTCAAACAAAAAAAAGTTTATTCCATTCTGATGGTTGACTCAGAAGTTATTAGGTGGGGAAAGGTTGCTTGAACGGTTCAATGTTGAACGAAAAAATGTTCAAATTGAAAATTTAAATACTGTAATGAAGTATCCTTGCTGAGATTCTTCGAACAAAAAAAAAGTTTATTTAAATCGGACTGTTCACTCAAAAATTATTAGGGGTGACAGCTTGCTTGAGCGGTTCAATGTTGAACGAAAAATTGTTCAAATCGGAAATGTAAATACGGGAATGAAGTATCCTTGATAAGATCTTTCGAACAAAAAAAAGTTTGTTGAAATCGGACTGTTCACTCAAAAGTTAGCATCGCGGGACAGGTTGTTTGAACGGTTCAAAGTTGAACCAAAAATTGTTCAAATCGAAAAATCAAATATGGGAATGAGTTGTACTCGCCGAAATCTTTCCAACAAAAAAAAAGTTTGTTCAAATCGGAATGTTCATTCAAAAGTTATTAGAGGGGGAAAGGTTACTTGAACGGTTCAATGTTGAACCAAAATTGTTCAAATCGAAAAATCAAACATGGGAATGAGTTGTAATCGCCGAGATCTATCCAACAAAAAAAAGTTTGTTCAAATCGGAATGTTCATTCAAAAGTTATTAGGGGGGAAAGGTTGCTTGAACGGTTCAATGTTGAACGAAAAATTGTTCAAATCGAAAATGTAGATACAGGAATGAAGTATCCTTGAAAAGATCTTTCGAACAAAAAAAAAGTTTGTTGAAATCGGACTGTTCACTCAAAAGTTAGCATCGCGGGACAGGTTGTTTGAACGGTTCAAAGTTGAACCAAAAATTGTTCAAATCGAAAAATCAAATATGGGAATGAGTTGTACTCGCCGAAATCTTTCCAACAAAAAAAAAGTTTGTTCAAATCGGAATGTTCATTCAAAAGTTATTAGAGGGGGAAAGGTTACTTGAACGGTTCAATGTTGAACCAAAATTGTTCAAATCGAAAAATCAAATATGGGAATGAGTTGTAATCGCCGAGATCTATCCAACAAAAAAAAGTTTGTTCAAATCGGAATGTTCATTCAAAAGTTATTAGGGGGGAAAGGTTGCTTGAACGGTTCAATGTTGAACGAAAAATTGTTCAAATCGAAAATGTAGATACAGGAATGAAGTATCCTTGAAAAGATCTTTCGAACAAAAAAAAGTTTGTTCAAATCGGACTGTTAACTAAAAAGTTAGCATCGCGGGACAGGTTGTTTGAACGGCTCAAAGTTGAACCAAAAATTGTTCAAATCGAAAAATTAAATATGGGAATGAGCTGTACTCGCCGAGATCTTTCCAACAAAAAAAAGTTTGTCCAAATCGGAATATTCATTCAAAAGTTATTAGGGGGGGACAGACAGACCGACCGACAGACCGACAGACCGACACACAAATTCCCCATCTCAATACCCTACTTTCAAATTTTTAATTTTTCGATATTCATTTTACCTTTTTATTTTTTTAACTTGGCGATATTTTTTGGACTTGGCGATATTTCTTTTAACTTGGCGATATTTTTTGGACTTGGCGATATTTTTTAGATGCATTAAGCCAATTTTAATACTTTTTTCGTCTTTCTTTTATTTTTAACGGGAAAGTAGGCTAAAAACGGACCTAGCTTTGAGGATTACTGTGATTTCCGAAGAACAATTGCGAGACAATTAATCCACAACTTGTCCGCAACAAATGAGCAGCAACTGAAAGTGATTCTAAGAAAGTTGTTTACCCTAAAATCAATCCCTTAGATCAAGAAAGAGGGACATGACACATGGCTTCCTATTACTTTCAATCACGAACTTCGCGAATGAAAGTTGGAGCATAAAATATATCTCAGAGATCATGGGTTTAGCACGATCTATATCTCTTCCAAATGAGATTCTTCTCTCTGAGATATGCTGCATAGCTAAAATATCCAACTGTTGTATCTGAAGAAAAATTTTAGTAAATAATAAAGATTGGAAATCGAAAATGGCTGTATCAGAAACAAGTTCTTTTTTTTCTTCAGAATAAGACCTATGAGACCTTAACCAAAGGTTTTTAAATAACGCGAGAACTTTTAGAATAGATGCTTCCAAAGTTAAGAAATAATAATTTTTGAAAATGTTTTTGAGATTTCTTGTTATTCGTGCAAACGCATTGCGTCTGCATTTGTGCAAACATTTTCTCCTTTTCTCGTCTTGTAAAATTATAATCAGGGTCCGACAAAGCTCAGGCGACTAAAAAATCTTTTGGCGATTAATTTTTTGTCAGAACAATAATATTTCAGAAGCCACGTTTACTGAATTTGCCTATAAACAATATTTCAGAAGCCACGTTTGCAGAATTTGCCAATAAATAATATTTCAGAAGCCACGTTTACTGAATTTGCCTATAAATAATATTTCAGAAGCCACGTTTACTGAATTTGCCTATAAATTTTGAGAATAAATTTGTCTGGCGCTTGAATATTTTCTTCGAAACTACAAATTTAGATTTTGTTGGCATGTGAGGATATTTATGCTGAAACAGGTAATAAATTCTTTACATTTATTAAAACGAGTATCTTTATTGAAAGCTATTTGATTACGATAAAGTATAAAACATTGTGTTATTTTTTTTCAGTTTTCAAATATGTTCTATATGAATACAATCCAATTAGAATCAGTCCTACACGTTTTTTTTCCCCGTCTTTCTTAATTTATGTTTCCTTTTTTCATTTCATTTTTGTTATATTACGATAACTGTTACAGTTAAGCTAAATGTGGCACATAATATAAGTTATGTACTATTTGTCTTGAGTAGGACATTTTTTTAAAAGTATAGTTTCTTTTCTTTCTTTTTTTTTTTTTTAACCTCATCTTGGCTTGAGAATATTTTCATATCCTAAGTAATAACACATTTTTTGAACCACTTTCAATTTAATTTTAATCTTAAAGATTTAATGTTGATATTTTGTTGTTATTTTTCTACATTCAAAATGTTTCCTTCAGTAGTAGAATACAATCAACAGCAACAACAAATATACATATGCATAGAAATAAATAAATTAATACGTAAATTCAAACAAAGTAAAATTAAAAAAGTTTTATATTCTGCTCCCTCCACTGTCTTCTAAACTGTTATAATAATATGAAGCTTATTTTCAAACTTTCTTTCTGCTTTTAAAGCTAATGTAATAAATAAATTTAATGAAAGCTTCTGGATTGCCAGAAATCATGCATTGTAAAAATATTAATCGCAGCTCTAATTTTCGAATTATAAATTTTTTGTTTTGAACATTAGATTTTTCGAATAATTTCAGTCACAAAAGTACTCTACGTAAGCTCAGACACAAAGATTGCCACGCTCCCATATATTCAGACTAGCAGACATTATTTGCTTTTAGTACAGATTTATTCAGTCATTCAATTTTATTTTCCGTCTCTTTCCTACTTCATCTGATCAGAGCAGGTTTGGAGTAATCGCCGATGACGTAATCGCAATCCGTGTAATCGATTACAATTTTTTTGTAATCGTAATCATAATGATAATTTGGAAATGGGACACTTTGAATCATGTAATCGTAATTTTCATCAAGTATTTCTTGTGTAATCGTAATTTTAATCATGTGTTTCTTGTGTATTCGTAATTGTAATCTTTCTTTCAATAATCGTAATTTTGTCCTTGTAATCGTGTAATCTGGCCAAAATAAATAAATATTTAATTCCACAGTATATAATTAAAAATATTACCCGCTGTGCAATATTGTGTGTTTTTTTAAAAGATGTTTAAACTTTACATGCTTCGTTTTCTTAACTAATAAAGTGCACTGAAACTTGAGCCCCCCCCTCCAAGCAAAAATTTCTGGATCCTCCTCTGTATATACAGTGAACTCTCACTTATGCGCAGGCCCAAGAGACCAATAGAAAAAGGTGCATAAGTGAGAGAGACGAATAAGTGAACAAGTCTTTTCAAAGGACTAAAATGCAACATAGGTTCTAATGAGAGAATGAATAAGAATGTTTCTATAGACAAGGGACATATTACTACGGTTTGGCAATTACTTTAATATAGCTACAATGATGAAGAGAAAACAAACATTGTAGCATACCTAATTGCAAACTGTTCCCTTTAAAACGTTCCATAATAGGTAATTGTCCTTCTCCAAACTCTAGTTCATGTGAAAAAAATGCCTTCCGTGAGCAATAAAGGCGAAAGATTAAAGAGGAAAATGAAGAAAAATGCTTATTTTTTAAAGAAAATAATTTTTCTTGTTTTGCATTTTACGTAAAATTCAGCGCATAAGTGAAATATTTATGTTTAGACCGATGCATAAACGAACGATACTATCATTATTTTGCTATGGAATGTGCTGGAACCATTCAAAATCGTCGCATAAGTGAAAAAGGCGCATAAATGAGGCGGTGTATAAGTGAGAGTTCACTGTATATTCCTCCTAAAGCTGTAATCGTGTAATCGAAATCGCAATCGGAGTATAATAATCGTAATCGATTACATTTTTTGCATAATCTAATCGTTGCTGTAATCGTAATTGCGACTTGGCAGAGGACGGTAATCGTAATCGTAATCTCTAATTTGTTCATGCTCGAAATCATAATCGTAATCGATTACATTTTCTCGTAATTGACTCCAAGCCTGGATCAGAGTATTCAATGTATTATCACCAATTTAAATCGACAAGAGGCAAAAGAAATGAAAAGACCTACTTGCATTCGCCGGGAACACTGCAGAATCCATGCTCAGGATGACAGCCTTGCTTACACGTAGCTGTGAATAAAAGAAAACTTCATTTAAACATTTCGTTAGTTGAAAAAATTTCGGTTATCATATCGTCGGCACCACGCTAATATTACGAATGTGAAAATTGGCACTTTTCAGGAGAGCCAAAACACTGAATATAATTTTTTCAACCTGACGCGTCTATTTTCAATTTTTAAATTTTTATAGATATCTTTAAGTGTAAAACTATCGTTCGAAGGTATCATTTTAATTTTAAATATTTGTAAAATTATCAATTTTAATTGTTTAAAAATATTCGCTACTTTACTAAAATGGACAGTTTCGGCCGAAAGTCACTGAATTGAAGGTAAAGTATCGAATACGAAAATTTTAGAGAATATTCGATTGTTTGAAATGAAGTTTCATGGCATTCGTTTTCGATACTTTACATCTAGGATACAAATTGCAACAAAAATTAATAATAATGGATGAAAAAATAAAAAAAACGGGTTTTTTTTACTAAGAAAAACTTTTATTGAACACAAGATAAGGCAATAAATCTTTTAAAATATAATTTTCTTATTTGTTTAACTGTGTAAACTGTTGAATATCATATTCGTAAATATAGCATAACTTAATCGGGCAAAGCTGTGAATTCGTAAAAAGGACATTAGCTTACGACCATCTAACAGAATCATCATTTTACCAGTAGGTAGCCCTTTTTAGCCTACTTTCCCGTTAAAAATAAAAGAAAGACGAAAAAAGTATTAAAAGTAGCTTAATGCATCTAAAAAATATCGCCAAGTCCAAAAAATATCGCCAAGTTAAAAAATATCGCCAAGTCAAAAAAAAATATCGCCAAGTGAAAAAAATAAAAAGGTAAAATGAATATCGAAAAATTAAAAATTTGAAAGTAGGGTATTGAGATGGGGAATTTGTGTGTCGGTCGGTCGGTCGGTCGGTCGGTCGGTCGGTCGGTCGGTCTGTCTGTCCCCCCCTAATAACTTTTGAATGAACAGTCCGATTTGGACAAACTTTTTTTTGTTGGAAAGATCTCGGCGAGTACAGCTCATTCCCATATTTGATTTTTTGATTTGAACAATTTTTGGTTCAAATTTGAGCCGTTCAAACAACCGGTCCCGCGATACTAACTTTTTAATGTACAGTCCGATTTGAACAAACTTTTTTTTGTTGGAAAGAACTTTTCAAGGATACTTCATTCCCGTATTTACATTTCCGATTTGAACAATTTTTCGTTCAACATTAAACCGCTCAAGCAAGCTGTCACCCCTAATAACTTTTGAGTAAACAGTCCGAAAAAAAAATGACTGACTGTGCAGACGATTTTTTGTTTATTTATTCATTTGTTTTATTGAATTTATTATTATTATTATTATTATTTTTGGCAGACGATTTTTTTTGTAACAAAAATGTTTCATTCACGAGGGCATTTTATTCTTTATTTATATTTAACAACTGGCAACGGATTAAAAGTGAAATTCGAGACATTTTATCAACGGACGAGTTTTTTTTTTCTTTTTTTTTTTCTTTCTTTGATAAAATGTGTTTTGATGTACTTTGTACTTTTAATTTTTTTTTGAAAACAATTGAGGAATTTTTCTACGGAAGAACTGAAACAGTTACATTCTTTAAAAGGTGCGACAAAACTTTATTTATTCATTTATTTACTTTTTACGTGTCTATTTCATCTGATGAGAGGGGTATATTTTGCTTTTAGAAATCAGCTTCAAGTGCTAAAAAGGTATGTTTGACATAATTTTTAGTCTTAGATAATCAAGAGAATAATGATCAGATGCTAGATACCGATGTCGATGTACGGGAAAGTAGGCTCGTTTAGTTCTTGACAGAACTTCTTGTTTAATACTACGGGAAGCCATCAAACTTGAAAAACGCGATTTTTCACATTCGTTACTTTAGCATAGTGCCGACGATATAACAGACCATAATTAGATAGTTTGTAGGTGCCCCTGAACTATGCATTGAAATTAGAGAATTCAGATGAGCCGATTAGAAACTTATTGACGAACTTTACAGATAGATTGCCAATTACATCAGTACCCAAACTTTCTTTATGACGTACTATTATTTTTAATTTCCATTTTGCTTGGAAGTCAACAACTACTATGTCAAAAACAAAGGCAGTGAGGGATTCCGTTTATCTCTGGATATAAGACTGTTACTATTACTAATATATATGCAAAACTAATCTAACTAATCTACCAGTTTATTTCCCAGAAAATATACTATGTTGTCGTGGGTGCCAATAGTAAACTGATATTGATTTTCTTTTTTTTTTAATTCAAATGCTGCGTAAATTCAACGACACCCTTTGCAAGACTTAATATAACAAATGTTGGAACAGTAAGAACTAAAATGTAAGGGGGGGGGGGGAATAAAAAAAGAGTGTGTACATTATCATGGGGATTATCTTGGATGCTTGATTTCTAGTTGCAACTAATATTTCCTGTATTTACACTTTTAAGAAGATAAATATCATAAGTAATCTACAAACATATTTCACCTTACAGGAAATCTTTAAGGAGCAATACCAAGAAAATTTCACAACCGGTTTGAATATCGCCTCAAATTTGTCATCATTTAGTTCCTAAACTGTAATAACAACACTATTTTAGTTTATTTTTCTCTGTCAGAAGATATCACGAACTCTGTATAAATAAAACTGCCCTATGAAAATCTCACATTGTAGCATCAAGTTTTTTTTAAACATAGATTTCTTTTCTTACTCAATATTGTTGAGGTTTTTTCTTTGGTGGGATATTGATAACTTTCTCAAAGAGTAATCGCGGGTTATGGTCACGCATTGTGGATAATTTGCAAAGGACGGAGGTATGCGAGAGACGCTTCCTTATGAAGAGCATCGTAAAAAAAATGTCGAAACGCCATTGGTGATTTCCGGGTAATGTTCCTGGATTTTACGGGCTTCCACCCAGGACGCTGTGAAAAACAAGTATTTTTCGAGAAAATGTTTTCCACATCCGACACGTTCCTGTTACTACAAGCTTTCCTGTTTTTCGCCAGATATGTTGCACGCAGAGATTACCCAGGTAGCACAAAAAAACGTTTAAACGTTTTATAAACGTTTTTAATCCATTGTTACAACGTTAATAACCATTTTACAACCTTTAAAAAACGAAGTGTGCTACTTGGGTAGACACATGTACTGTGAAAAATGAAGGTTGGTTTTGCAATATTATACAGCTACCCAGGTAGCACAAAAACGTTTTATAAACGTTTTTAATCCGTTGTTACAACGCTAATAACCCTTTTACAACCTTTAAAAAACGAAGTGTGCTACTTGGGTAGGCACATGTACTGTGAAAAATGAAGGTTGGTTTTGCAATATTATACAGCTACCCAGGTAGCAAAAAAAACGTTTAAACGTTTTATAAACGTTTTTAATCGGTTGTTACAACATTAATAACCATTTTACAACCTTTAAAAAACGAAGTATGCTACTTGGGTAACTTTATAGTAATAAACTGTAAAAAATGCTAATGTTTCACTAAAAAAATGTAAAAGTGCTAATTTTACAGTGATAAACTGAAAATTGCAAATTTTACAGTAGTAATTGCTAATTTTACCGTTTATTACTGGGCATTTTACAGTTTTAAACTAGAACTTCCGCTGTCAGTATTACAGTTATTTTTACAGTATAATACAGCTAATTTTGTAGTAATAAACTTTAAAATCGCTGCTTTACAGTAATAAACTGTAAAATTGCTAATTTTGCAGTTTATGACTGTGCATTTTCCAGTTTTAAACTGGAACATCTGCTGCCAATATTAAACTGTAAAAACAACGGTTTACGTTTTGCAGTTGTGAGCTGCCCATTATTTCCCACGAATTTGAAAGATATTTTTTACAGCTCTCAAAAAAGTGTTTGTGTAGTTTAACCTCTTCCCGGCTTTTCCCGAGCTGGACTCGGGCAAGCGAAATGTTCCATTCTGGCTCATCCCGAGTGTAGCTCGGGCACTGTGAAAATTAACACCGCACAACCAGTCTTTCCCGAATTATTTCACATGTCCCTTTAATGGTTTCGGATGCTTTTATTTATTATTGTTGCTACTAAATGGCAGCACTATACAGTGTTTTGAGCTGTAGATTTAAGATAAGAGTAGGCGCCAACTCCAAAGTATAATGATTTCTGCCATACAGAAAGCCAACTTTACAGGAAAATACTCATTTATTACTCATTTATTTAAATAGATATTTTTACATTTATTTTCGGGAAATGTTGAATGCGAATGATGCTATTATGTTTAAAAAGATATGTATGTATCAAAATAAGTATAAAAAAATTGACATTTTATGATCCGTAATCCCGAAATTACTGATTTATTTAAACAGATATTTTTACATTTATTTGTAGGAAATGTTGCATGCGAATGATGCTATTATGTTTAAAAAGATATGTATGTATGAAAATAAGCATAAAAAAATTGACATTTTTTGATCCGTAATCCCGAAATAAAATGAGCCTGGAAGGGGTTAACCAGTGTCAATAACCTACGTTCATTTCACAACAACGTACCAGTCTCGCAGGTCGGTCCGTGCCACCCGTCCAAACAGACCTTGTCGCCCTGCTCGTCGCACTTGTAGTGGCCAAACATGTCGTTCCGCGGCCTGCAGAACTTGGCGCACGTGTAGTCGTAGTAGTGCTCCGAGCACAGCACGCGGTACTTGTAGGCGAAGCGGGCCACGCGACCGCGGTGGTTCTTCTGCTTCCACTCGTAGCCCGGGATCTGTACCCCAGAGAACACGTGGCGCTCGATGAGGCGTTCCACTGCTGTTGGGAAGAGAAGAACGAAAGACATGTAATTAATTTTCATTTTGTAAAAATGTTTCAAAGTAGGGAACAACTTTGATATAACGCCCCCCCCCCCCCATCGGAAATTTGGAAACTTTTTTTCTCGCCTGTTTATGGCGCCTTTTTTTTTCCACAGCAAAAAGATTGAAATTAAAAAACCTAAATTGGCAACACCAAAATTCGAAACAGCAACCCTAGAAAGTCAGTAGGGATTGCCAGATTTGGCGCGTATTTTTTTTTTGGGGGGGGGGGTATATCAAAGTTGTATCCAAACTAGAAGTATTATTCTACGAGGGTGGTTTAAAAAGTTTTGACATTTCAAAAACTGTATATAACCACAAAATTAATTTATTTACAAAATTTGTCCACAAGTATTTGAAATACATTTTGGCTGCAATGCACGCGTACATTCAAGAAAACCAATCTTCAAAACAAGAACAAAATATTTGTTGCACTGGTATGTGGTTATCAATGCAATGTATGTGAATGCTGTTGAAGAACCCGGAGCCCGGATCCATTAAATTGTATATTTTCAATTGAATTGCAGTTACGTATGATTCTATCTATTGTTTCTGCTCCGATTTCGAAACTTTTAGTTGCAAGGAGTGTCGATAGTGTTCAAAGAATTAAACTATTTTTTACTTTTTAGAGCAATTTCTTACTGAAGTCGGTCCTATTTCTTTTTCCAAAAGTATTTTTATTCTTACTTAACTGGCCCAGTAGCTCTCTATATTCAGTGACGGCTCCCCCGAACTTTGTAAGAAAAGCAGTCGAAAACTTTGTACAATTAATGAAGTTAAAAATGCAAGACAACGTGTCCAAAAGTACAAATAAAATGTTTAAAAAGAGTTAGAAAACTCTAGCAAATAGCTATTTCGGGGCTATTATAAATGAAGCCCCATCATCAGTGCTAAAAGATGATGGTGAAACCCGATGGTGAAACCCGAACTTTATTTTCAATTTTGGGGAACAGAAAAAGTCACAGGATGTAAGATCTGGCGAGTAGGAAGGGTTTGGTAGCATTTCGATATCTTCTGCTTCGATATCTTCTGCTGAATATTCAAGATGGTATTTCCGTAATGGGTGCAGAATGCGCCTGCGCATTATCGTGGTGCAGGATCATCCCATGTATTTCGCGATCGTAAAGACAACCGTAGAAAATCTTCGGTAGATGTCATAACGTGCTGCCTTTTAAAATAAAGTACTGAAGGTCGAAACAAGTGATGGGAGTTGTAAGTAAGTTTTTAACACGTATTTTTCAATGCGAATCAAAAAACTTTTTGAATAACCCAAGTATTCGTATGTATGAGAAAATCTCTGCGGACCCCATATTACTTCCTTGTACGCCTTGTAAATAGTTTTTCACCGTTTCTAAGGAGTAGAGAACTGTTATTTCGCTATCTTTGTGGAAACAAGAACTATTTTTTCACAATTCTTGTTTTAACAAAAAACATTTTTATGGAAGCAACATGTATTGCATTTTTCGCCATTTTTGTGGGAACAAAATTTGTATTTTTCAACATTTTTGTGGAAACAAGAAGTATTGCATTTTTCACCATTTTTATGGAAACAAAAAGTACAATTTCCCTAGTTCGAGAGAGTTTTCACTCATTAATTTCATTTTAACAAATTCTTGATTAGAATACAAAAGTTTGAAGAGATTGCTTCATTTTGCATTTTAATTATAAAAAGTAGAATCCCAATCATATGACGTATGAAGAGTCTAAAAATCATAAAAATGAAGCCAAAAACGCATAAATTGAGAAAATTAAATGCTTTTTCTAAAGGTATTTTTATAACATAGCGGATTTTCTTGAAATATTTGACTATTGATGAGGGGTTATGTCCTAGCATGACGGAAAAAGCAGCAAATCGATCAGTAACTAAGAAGAATATTATTTATTTCATTAAAATTTTCTGAAAGCGGAAAAATGTCAATTAACTTGACTGAACTTCAATGCCTTCTGATCGACTAATAGGGATCGACTATTTAGGTGTGTAAAATAAAAAGAAATCTTTCTCCATTTTGCCTGTTAAATATAAAAGGAGAATCCTACACAAATAACATATGAGTCACTCAACGGTAAATCAAGTCGGAAAATCTTAAAAGTGAGAAAATTTAATGCTTTTTTTAAGTATTTTTACAACACTTAACTGACGCCTTAGATACAAAAAACAAGCAATATACAGGGTATCTGCTCAACCTGGACTTTTCAATTCCATGACTTTCCCTGACTTTCCATGACTTTTGCAAACTATTTTCCATGACTAAAAAAAAAATAAAAAATAAAAAATAAATAAAAAATAAAAAACGAACTCTGCTTTGTTTTTGGAAAATTATGCACTTAATATTCTATCTTGCAAAAGCAAATGACCAAACATGGCGACTGCGTTTCACAGCAACAGAAAAATCTGACTTCAAAACGGAACTCGTTGAGTTCCTGCCCCTCCCCCTACCTACACGATTCTTTAAAATTCAACATCCTTTTTTAATTTGTTTTTCTTTTGCATAAAACTCCTCGAAAGAAAAAGATTCAAACAAGTTTTAAAAGAAAAAGGAATCAAATGAAGCGGGTAGGGGGGGGGGGAGGAGACCAAATGTAAAAGGCAAATCTGCCTATGCCGCGCCCGGGAAAAAACCATCAAAAAAACCATCGAGTCTATCTTTTTGTTGTTCAAAGTCATATTTTATCAGATGACGGAGTCCGCGCGGAGTCCGCGCACATGCGCAGTTACACAAAATTCGTCGCTCACGGTTTTAACCTTAAGAATTCATCTGATTGGTCAACACAATGCAACTTGTTGGAAATTGTAATTGACAAATCAGATTGCACCCAATAACGAAGTAGAATGACGGCGGAAGTGTTTTCGTTCTTCCGAGATCGCGGGAAAAATTTCAATCGGTCCGGAGCGCTAAAATCCATGATAAACAGTCAGTTTCCATGACTTTTGGACATTTTTCGCTGAAATCCATGACTTTCCATGACCAATTTCGATCATATTTGAAATCCATGACTTTCCCTGACTTTCCATATGCGCGGACACCCTGAATATATCTTTTAATAACTAAGAACATTATTTATTTTATTGAAATTTTCAGAAAACAAAAAAATGACAGTAAATTTTTCGGTGTCTTGTTAGCAACACCTATTAAAAGAAGAAAGAAAAAAGTCACTCTGAAAATATTTTTTTAATAAACTGCTAACTTTTAAAAATGTTACAGATATCCAGTTACCGCACCGCCTCTTTGAAGACGAAAGTTTTCTTTCGAACTTTCGAACAGACCGAATTAGAACGCGCGGCCCTCCCATCGCGTTTCGCGGGGAAACGATTCGCCCGCGTCGCTTCCAGGAATCTCGCGCCATTTATATTGAAGATTTTGACGAGGCTTGACAGCAGGGCCGTTTCTGACGTCATATTTCAAAATCAAAGCGCGGCAACTGCACCTGATTTATGTACCAGTGCCGCGGAATGCTTTTTACTCAAAGCGGGGGAATTCCGAAGCTATTTTTAAAAAAAAAAATATTTGGAGGGATTATTTTTAATTTTGATTAAATGCCTTCAAGTTCTTTTGCGAGTTAAAATTGGGGCGGGAGGGGCTAATGGCGGATCCAGAAATGTTCCAAGAGCGAGGCGATTGATTTTTTCCCACTTGCCCACTTTTTTCGCCATGCATCCTTGTCAACACATGTTGCTTACAAATGTTTTGGTTTTCCATTTCGGAAAATTTCCAGATCAGATCCCCAAATCTCCGCACGCTTTCCCTTAATATCATCAAAGATCAACGAAAATTGTCTTTTTTGACTTCAAAATCTAAAATCTGCTGGAGAAGAGTCCCTTAATGGAGGGACGATCACCCCCATCGCCTCTTCCTTGTATCGCCCTTGGAGGGAGGGGATAGTTAGTAACAATTTGTGTTACTTTTTTTAGAAAAGATGCTGCCACCCACGTGCACCCCACGTGTACAGTAGGGTGGGGCGAAAAATAAAAAGTTTTTCAGATCAACTTCTAATAGTTGCCAAAAGTTGTCTTTGGTGACAGTTAGCTTTTGTGCAAAATTTGAGAAAAATCGGTTAATATCTTCAGGGGGCGCTGCGATCGCTAAGTTTTACCATAGCTTTTATCGGGATTTTATGGTTAAAATATGGAAAACAATGCCGTTAGCTAATCTCATTGCATTTTTTTTACTCATAAGATATATTCATGCATTCAAAGCATACGAAATGCCTCACAAAAAATTAATTTATATGATATATTTATATTTCAAGCATTTAAAAAGAAACAAAAACGTGAAAAAAAAGTTTTTTTTTAATATAAATATATCATATAAAATAATGTTTGTGAGTCATTTCATATGCTTTTAATGCATGAAAACATTTTTTGAGTAAAAAAAACGCAAAGAGACTAGCTAAAGGCATTCTTGTTGATATTTTAACCATAAAATCCATAACAAAGCTATGGTAAAACTTAGCGATCGCAGCGAGCCCTGAAGATAATAACCGATTTTTCTCAAATTTTGCACAAAAGCTAACTGTCACCAAAGGCAACTTTTGGCAACTATTAGAAGTTGATCTGAAAAACTTTTTATTTTTCGCCCCACCCTAGTGTACAGCGTCAGAATCAACCCTTTCTGACAGAATCTGCTCGGAAAACACCTGCACAGAAGTTTACCTATTAAACAGTAAGTCAGTAACCCTTAAGCCAGAGCTAAGGCAGGAATGCAGGCAATTTACCGCCAACTCGGCTACTCCATCCAGAGACTGCAGTTTCGTCCTTACTGTGGACTCGTCAGTCCGGAACAGGAAGTAATCGCGGTGGAAGCAGATATTCTCTTATAGAAGCGAATAGTGCCAAACCAACTGGTGGCTAATATAGAATTAGCATGCCAATGAGGGGCCGCAGCAAGAGTAAGGCACTAATTTGTAAACTTAAGGCAGAGCTCGGGTACAAAGCAGTAAGACTTAAGCTAAGGCTAAGGCAGGAATACATGCAATAGACCACCAACTAGATTATTTCATCCAGAGGTTGTAGTTTCGTCCTTCAATTCCATTTTGTTGGTATGCTAATTCTGAATTAGCTACCAGGTTTTTTTTTTGCACCATTACCTTCTATAAGAGAATTTTTGCCTCCCGCTTGGTTACTTCCTATTCCAAACTGATGAGCTCACAACAAGGACGAAAGTTCAGTTCCTGGATGCAATAACCGAGTTGGCGGATACTGCATGTGACGTTACTAATTCTTATCTATAGAGCCAAACTATGTAATATGACATTCATGAAAAGTATTCATAAAGCGTCCAAAGATTATGAACTTGCGTAAAAAAATCTATCGGAATTAAAAGAAAATTTCAGATCATATAAAAATGTAGGCAAAGACATTTTTACACCGATGAAGCATTGTGTTCTATTTACATACTACATGCAAAAATATTGATGTAAAAATTCACTACTGGTCTGTTCAGGTATGAACTCGGAACCAATAAAAACTTAATTGATTTTATATCAATACACAAAATTGCAGTTGGTGGGGGGGGGGGAGGGGGCTGTCCTCTAATCCTCCAAAGAATAGTAGATCTTATGCAATTGTTACTATAAATTAGTTTTAAACCATATTTTCTGTTCGTGAGTCTTCCCAAACACCAAGGTTTTTACAACAAATTATTTTTTACAATTGCAGCACTGTTTTTTTACAACTGCAGAAATCTTTGAAATTTTGATACAATGTCAAGCGATAAAGTTTGAAACAATTTAGAAAATGCGTTTGATTCTAAACATGGCAATGTTTACAATGAAAAAAAATACATGCTTCAAAGCATTAAAAAAAAATAATAAATCCACGCGTTGCGAAAAACAAATATTCCCCCCTCCCCGATTACAACAATATTTATTTTCATAAAAACAGCCAACTTCAGACACTTTTCACCCAAACCATTCTTGCACGCCCGAAAGTATTTGTCAAGGAATATTTGGCAACACTTCTGCCTTCAATCGCACTTCATATCTCCCCGAGCCAATCTTCCAACACAGGAGCTCTAACAAGGTGCGTTCTGCTCTCGACTCGGTTAAAAATAAAGACATTCCACCAGACTCCGAGGGACTGATAATGCAAAAGTAAGATAATTCTTCCGTACGGAAAGCTTTCGCTGATGACAACACTCTCAGCGAGGCCCTTTCTCGTGTTTATTTGTAATAAGTCTCCAGAGAGAAAGCGCTGATAAGCGGAGTGTTCTAAAAATTGAATAAGTTGGGAAGAATGCTGCGTGCAAAAACACAGAGAGAATCCTATTTCGACAAATGGATTTCACCAGGAAAAGAATACATTTCACTGGGAAATTTGCTTTCTTATGATGACAGCCAGTGTTTTCAGAGCATGTCGCTTGCCTGGTGTTTTCATTTAGCTTCTTCAGCAATGATTATTGGTTTGACCTTGCCGCGGCTTATATCCCTTTTAGTCTGTGGAGTTAGCGACAAAAACAGCCGAAATGTTTCACTTCCGGATACCAGTGCGAAATTTAGTACAGAGCTTATGTACATATATAAGAACAAAAAACCGCCGGGAGACACTTGATCAGGGGTCATGAACTCCCGTGATGACGTCATCAAGATGGCCGCTTTTACAGGTAAATACGTTCGTTTAATTGCCTAAAACTCCATCATAGATTGAAATATTGCAAAACTCAAAAGTATCATCTGAAAGCTCTTTGAAAGAGCTATTTAGAAAGATTTAATTTTTCTTTCTGAGGTCAAGGGCCCACCTGTAATGACGTCATCAAAATGGCCGCTTTTACAGGTAAATACGTTTGTTTAACTCCCCCTAAAACTCCATCATAGATTTAAATATTTCAAAACTCAACTATATCATCTGAAAGCGCTTTAAAAGAGCTATTTAGAAAGATTTAATTTTACTTTCTGAGGTCAAGGGCTCACCTGTGATGACGTCATCAAAATGGCCGCTTTTACAAGTAAATACGGTTGTTTAACTGCTTAAAACTCCATCATAGATTCAAATATTGAAAAACTCAAATATATCATCTGAAAGCTCTTTAAAAGAGCTATTTAGAAAGCTTTAATTTTTTCTTCTGAGGTCAAGGTCCCACCTGTACTGACGTCATCAAAATGGCCGCTTTTACAGGTAAATACGTTTGTTTAACTCCCCCTAAAACTCCATCATAGATTCAAATATTTCAAAACTCAAATATATCATCTAAAAGCTCTTTAAAAGAGCTATCTAGAAAGATTTAATTTTTCGTTCTAAGGTCAAGGGCCCACCTGTGATGACGTCATTTGAGGCCATTTTTATGACGTCATTACAGGTGGGACCTTGACCTCAGAAAGAAAAATTAAATCTTTCTAAATAGCTCTTTTAAAGAGCTTTCAGATGATATATTTGAGTTTTGCAATATTTGAATCTATGATGGAGTTTTAGGGGGAGTTAAACAAACGTATTTACCCGTAAAAGCGGCCATTTTGATGACGTCATCACAGGTGGGCCCTTGACCTTAGAAAGAAAAATTAAATCTTTCTAGATAGCTCTTTTAAAGAGCTTTTAGATGATATATTTGAGTTTTGCAATATATGAATCTATGATGGACTTTTAGGGGGAGTTAAACAAACGTATTTACCTGTAAAAGCGGCCATTTTGATGACGTCATCACAGGTGGGCCCTTGACCTTAGAAAGAAATATTAAATCTTTCTAAATAGCTCTTTTAAAGAGCTTTCAGATGATATATTTGAGTTTTGTAATATTCGAATCTATGATGGAGTTTTAGGGGGAGTTAAACAAACGTATTTACCTGTAAAAGCGGCCATTTTGATGACGTCATCACAGGTGGGCCCTTTACCTTAGAAAGAAAAATTAAACTTTTCTAGATAGCTCTTGAAAAGAGCTTTCAGATGATATGTTTGAGTTTTGCAATATTTGAATCTATGATGGAGTTTTAGGGGGAGTTAAACGAACGTAATTACCTGTAAAAGCGGCCATTTTGATGACGTCATTACAGGTGAGTCCTTGACCTTAGAAAGAAAAAATAAATCTTTCTAAATAGCTCTTTTAAAGAGCTTTCAGATGATGTATTTGAGTTTTGCAATATTTGAATCTATGATGGAGTTTTAAGCAGTTAAACGAACGTATTTACCTGCAAAAGCGGCCATTTTGATGACGTCATCACAGGTGAACCCTTGACCTCAGAAAGAAAAATTATATCTTTATAAATAGATCTTTTAAAGCGCTTTCAGATGATATAGTTGAGTTTTGAAATATTTAAATATATGATGGAGTTTTAAGGGGAGTTATACAAACGTATTTACCTGTAAAAGCGGCCATTTTGATGACGTCATTACCTGTGTGCCCTTGATCTCAGAAAGAAAAATTAATTTTTTCTAAATAGCTCTTTTAAAGAGCTTTCAGACGATATATTTGAATTTTTCAATATTTGAATCTATGATGGAGTTTTAGGGGGAGTTAAACAAACGTAGTTACCTGTAAAAGCGGCCATTTTGATGACGTCATCATAGGTGGGCCCTTTATTTTAGAAAGAAAAATTAAATTTTTTTAAATAGCTCTTTTAAAGAGCTTTCAGAGGATACATTTGAGTTTTGCAATATTTGAATCTATGATGGAGTTTTAGGGGGAGTTAAACAAACGTATTTACCTGTAAAAGCGGCCATTTTGATGACGTCATTACAGTGAGAACTTGACCTCAGAAAGAAAAATTAAATCTTTCTAAATAGCTCTTTTAAAGAGCTTTCAGATGATATATTTGAGTTTTGCAATATTTCAATCTATGATGGAGTTTTAAGCAATTAAACGAACGTATTTACCTGTAAAAGCGGCCATTTTGATGACGTCATCACGGAATGACCTTGACCTCCGATCAAGTGTCTCCCGGCGTTTTTTTGTCTTCCTATGTGAATTTAAGCCCCACATAAAATTTCAGACTGGTATCCGGAAGTGAAATATTTTTGCACTAACTCCACGGACTATTTGTGATTGATTGATGACAAGTCATGTGGTCCATTGCTTTAGGTGGCGAGGGAATCTTACATCCAGTGATGTCGCACTGCCCTTAGTAGATAATAAGCCAAGTGACCAATTGCTCTATCTGTGTTCATTCATTATTAAAATCTTTTGGCATCTTATTGCTCAAGTAACATTATTCTTCCGTACAGAAAGCTTTCGCTGATGACAAAACTCTCAGCGAGGTCCTTTCTCGTGTTTATTTGTAATAAGTCTCCAGAGAAAATGCCGATAAGTGGTCTCTGCGGAGTGCTCTAAAAATTGAATAAGTTAGGAAGAATGCAAGCGTGCAAAAACAGAGAGAGAATCCTATTTCGACAATGGATTTTATCAGGAAAAGAATACATCGTCCTGAAAATTTTGCTTTCTGGTGATGACAGCCAGTGTTTTCAGAGCGTATCGCTTGCCTGGTGTTTTCATTTAGCTTCTTCAACAATGCTTATTGGTTTGACCTTACCTCGGCTTATATCCGTTTGTGATTGATTGATGACAAGTCATGTGGTCCATTGATATAGGTGGCGAGTGAATCTTATATTCAGTGATGTCGTACTGCCGTTGGTAGATAATAAGCCAAGTGACCAATTGCTCTATCTGTGTTCATTCATTTTTAATTAATTAATCTGTAGGCAATAAATCCTTTGGCATCTTATTGCTCAAGTAACATAATTCTTCCCAATGGAAAGCTTTCGCTGATGACGACACTCTCAGCGTGGCCCTTTCTCGTCTTTATTTGTAATAAGTCTCCAGAGAAAGTGCCGATAAGCGGCCTCTGCGGAGAGTTCTAAAAATTGAATAAGTTGGGAAGAATGCAAGCGTGCAAAAACAGAGAGAGAATCCTATCTCGACAATGGATTTCATCAGGAAAACAATACAATTTACTGGAAAATTTACTTTCTTATGTTGTTGCTGTTGTTGTCTTGTGCCAGCCCGGCGGGCAACTTGGGGTGCGCTGCTTCACTTTTGCAACAGTTCCGTCATTTGGTGTGAGGTTCGACTTCCACAGTACACGCATGCCATAAGGCAAGGGCGGATCCAGAAATGTTCCAAGTGAGGGGCAATTGACTGTTTTTTTTACTTGCCCCTTTTTTGCCACATATCCTGGTTCACACATGTTTATTACAAATGCTTCGGTCTTCAATTTCGAAAAAAATTCAGATCAGAGCCCCGAATCCTAACTATTTCCCACAGTATCATCCAAGATCATCTAAAATTGCACTTTTTAGAACTTCAAATTCGAAAAATTGCTGGAGAAGAGTCCCTCAAGGGAGGGGCGATCGCCCCCATCCCTTGTATACGCCCTTGCCATAAGGACCCGGTTATAGGGTAGGCAACCATTCACGGCACAACTACACATTCATACAAAGAAAGAACAGGAGAAAGTACATCCTACCAGACCGGGATTCGAACCCGAAAACCCTTTATCCCGGTCAGACTTCTCTGACCTAGAACCCTTTCCGAGGACAGGCCGATTTGTCCGACATTTTGGTTCCAAGACGACTTTGGATCCAACCAAGGCCGTAGCCAGGAATTTTTTTCGGGGGGGGGTTCGAAGTGAAGAAAGTTTGTTTGAAAAAAAAACAAACAATGCAACTTTTATGACGCAATGGGAGCAAAGGCTGTTTGTACGGGGGGGGGGGGCAAGGGGGCACCTGCTCCCCTTCACTTCCGAAAGTAAAGGGGCCCTGCCCTTCACTTTTTAGAGCGAAAAATTAACGGTCGGTTATTTACTGGGTGGATTGATTTATTTCATGAAAATTAAAAACTGAAAATAACACAAAAATGTTTTTTTTTTCCCTCATCTTATTTCACAAGAAAGGAACTTTGAATTGCAAAGGGGATATCTACAGTAAAATCCATCCTGCATTTCAGACTGTATTAAAGTTTTTGGAGGTCATTTGTTAAAATACAATAATATAGGCAAATTTTACAGAAAAAAAAACAACTTTAGGGTGCCGCCCTAAGCTCCTCACAAACTTCTTTTGATACCCAATTTCTTGGTGCACCAGCCACCTATTATTGGGAGTATGTTGGACTAACAGGAAGGAGAGCGAAGTTGAGGTAATGGACAAGATGTTAATCAATAGGCTTTTGGGAAGAAGGAAAGGAGTCTTTCTCCTCTCCTGCATTATTTTTCAAATAAATTTATCAGAATTTATGAAGACATCATGTTTGAAAAATTGAAGAAAAGATAATTAAAGAAACTCTGCGACTTGGTGACCTTCTCTGCGACTTGGTGACTTGGGATCCGTGGGACCGAAGGAAGGAACATAAAGAAGTGCGACGATAAATTGCTATGTGCTATAGGGGTCGAGAAATATGGTTCAAAACACTTCGCACCCAGAAAACAAAGAATGCATTTTCGTTAACTCATCACCTCTCCATTAATAATAACAATAACTGATTTAAACATCTGTATCTGTTTTTACTGTCATCAATGTGTTAAGAGATAGAAGTTTTTAAAAAATCTTATACTTTTTGCTAATTTGTTCGCAGTAAGCCCAAAAGGGGACCACACTTGTTTTGTGGCGTAAAGGAGAGGATCTGTCTTTTTCCATGATAAATAAATCTCAACGACAAGTGCCATAAATTTTGTTATCCCGTTAAAGATTATAGACCAGCAGGAGAGACGGAATAATTTAAGTTTTAAGTTGAAAAGATAGAAAAAAACTCCTTTGGCGAAATAGTGCGCAGAACTATGGGTCATTCCATGTCAAGTGTCCCAAACTTCGAGAAAATCCCCACTCGACCCCCTCCGATTTTAATGAAACATTTTTTGGATGTACAAAACTTGCATGAAACCATACCAAATTATAGCTCTATAAGCCATATGATTTAGACAATAAAAATTATTTTAGAAAGGCCTCTTTTTCGTGTCTTGAAAAAAAATCACCAAATCGTCAGATTTGTGCTTTTATTGCTCGCGATCTAAGACGATTATCAAGCTCAAATTTGGTGATTCTGATCACTGTTTATGGTAGAATAGCCTACTTGTGTAACAGAAGCTCCACGCACTGTAGATTTTTTGCAGTTTGCTGCCAAAGTTGGTAAAAAATCGTATTTTGGCAAATTTGACCACACGTTATCAGCTTGTATCTGCTGAGAGAATGACTTTCTGAAGCTAATTCTTTCCTCGTTTGTAAAATGATAGTTCGTCCGAAAGGTGTGCAAGTGGCATCTCGATAGCTCAAATAATTGCTGAATTATGAGAATTGAAATTCCAGTCAAATTTCTTTTTTCTCAATTTTGTCTCAATTTCAAAGGGCAATATCTCGCAAGGGTCATCTTGAATTTCAATTTTCTTTACATCATTGGAAAGGACACACTTTTCTTAACTAAAAAACGTTATTTTTATTTTTGAGACAAACTAGTTTCAAGGGGATATTGTAGATCAAAAATGTGTACGCCATTCAACGTGAAATTAAAGAAAAAAAGACATTGACCTCAAAAGTTGAAGTCAATTTGTTCTATTAAAATTTACAGGAGCTATTGTTTTTATGTTCTGATAAAAAAAACCTTTTTTAGATATTTTCGAACTTTAGTTTTTGTGTGCGCATTCATAAAAACTCAAGAAAAAGCAAAAAAAAAAAAAGTTTCGTTTTTAACAAAAATAATTATCTTCTTATCGCTGCTATAAGAGCTTGAGTCTTTTCCAATGTATTATTTTTAATCTCTTGAAACAGAATTTCGGATAATATGTCACTTGGCAAGGTGTCATTAATATTTTAAATTCATAAAAAGCATTGTTGCCTTTTTCAAAAAAATAAAATAAAAATAAAAACAATTAATAAAAGAGATAAATAATAAATTAAACAGTTAATATGGTGTGTACTTGATAAAAATATGTATAATAGGACTGCAGAGCTATTTTTCTAAAAAGCGATAACGAAAGTTTTCGATAGAGTTGAATATTGCAATTATTTCCACCGTGTAAATAAATGATAACAATAGTAATTGAACATATGATAAGTAGTAATTGAAAATCCATTCTTTATACTGCCGAGGATGTGTCTTTCAGCCTGTGATTGCAATTTGCCCATAAACAAAAATGATGAAAAATGGGAAAATGCTTTTTATGACCTTGAAAAATTAATGACCTATAACCTTGCCAAGTGACATATCATCCGAAATTCTGTTTCAAGAGCTTAAAAATAACACATAGAGAGACTCAAGCTCTTATAGCAGCGATATGAAGATAATTATTTTTGTTAAAAACGAAACTTTTTTTTTTTGCTTTTTCTTGAGTTTTTATGAATGCGCACTCAAACACTTAAGTTCAAAAATATCTAAAAAAGGGTTTTTTCATCAGAACATAAGTACAATAGCTCCTGCAAATAATAATAGAACAAATTGACATTAACTTTTGAGGTCTATGTCTTTTTTTCTTTGATTTCACGTTGAATGACGTACACATTTTCGATCTGCAATATCCCCTTGAAACTGGTTTGTCTCGAAAATAAAAATAACGTTTTTTAGTTAAGAAAAGTGTGTTCTTTCCAATGATGTAAAGAAAATTGAAATTTAAGATGACCCTTGCGAGATATTGCCCTTTGAAATTGAGACAAAATTGAGAAATAAGAAATTTGACTGGAATTTCAACTCGCATAATTCAGCAATTATTTGAGCTATCGAGATGCCACTAGCACACCTTTCGGACGAACTATCAGGCTACAAACGAGGAAAGAATTAGCTTCAGAAAGTCATTCTCTCAGCAGATACAAGCTGATAAGGTATGGTCAAAATTTGCCAAAATACGATTTTTTACCAACTTTGGCAGCAAATTGCAAAAAATCTACAGTGCATGGAGCTTCTGTTACACAAGTAGGCTATTCTACCCTAAACAATGATCAGAATCACCAAATTTGAGTCTGATAATCGTCTTAGGTCGCGAGCAATAAAAGCACAAACTTGACGATTTGGACAGTTCTTTCAAGACACGAAAAAGAGGCCTTTCTAAAATAATTTTTACTGGCTGAACCATAAGGCTTATGGAGCTATAATTTGGTATGGTTTCATGCAAGTCTTATACATACATCCAAAAAAAATTTCATCAAAATCGGAGGGGGTCGAGTGGGGACGCCTCGTACACTTGATATGGAATGACCTCTATTCAAGTTTATTCAAAGGATTTTTTTTATTTTTATTATTCTAATTTTTCTTTATATCATCAAAAATCTCAGACCCGTCACAACTTCGGGGGGGGGGGGAGCGGGGGGACCTCCGACCATCAAACCTTGAAATTTTCTTTTTTTTTCTTCTTCTTTTTTAGTTGAATACTTTTTAAAAACTTTTGAGGTTTGAAAATTTCGGGGGGGGGGGTTCTGACCCCCTGACCCCCCCCGCTGGCTACGGCCTTGGATCCAACCGACCTTTTGGTTCCAAGACGACTTTGAATCCAACCTCGTTTCTCGTTTAAAGTGTTTGGAAATTCGTTATTTTGATCAATGGTAGATTATGTCGTCAAAATACGCCACATTGAGTAAATCTAGCAAAATAACTGAACTCTCAAATTAAATACTGGTTTATGAGGAAATGTTTCAGGTAAATAAACCCACTTTCATCCTTGTTGCTTGACTGCAATTTAAGTGAATGAAATATCATCATTTTATTAGTTGGAACAGTTAAACTTCAATTAGGTCAGCTATTTGAAGATTATATTTATATACAGCACCAGTTTTCTTCAACACAGTTTTCGAACACCTACCAGTGGAACCACAAGCGTATTTTTGGAACCAAAATGTCGGATAAGTCAACTCCCCTTATATAGGGGCCTTACTCTGACCACTAGACCAGGTGTAGCAAGCTTCACTTTTTTATGATAACAGGCAATGTTTTCGGAGCGTGTAGAATGCCCGGTGCTTTCATTTAACTTTTTCAGCAATCAGGATTGCTTATTGATTTGAGCTTGCTGTGGCTTATATCCCTTTGTGATTGGGTTGACGGCAAGCCATGTGGTCCATTGTTTTAGGTGGCGAGTAAATGTTAGGACCGGCGGTGTATGTGTAAAAATAAAACTCAAGTACAATGATTCTCCGCCCCCTCCTTTTTTTGTTAGAAACAAAGCCCTAAATGCAAACTCAAAAAGTTCGCCTAGTTGTTGTTGGCACCCATTAGACATTGTACAAAAGTTTAGCTTTCTAAAAAAAATAAATAATTAATTCAATTGATGAGCAATAGACGTTGCTCAGTTTTCATGAATGAGTGTACAATATCATCAAAGAAAAGATAAAGAACAAGTTTCACTTTTTGGTACAAAAAAGCTATTTTTGTTTATATATATATATATATATATATATATATATATATATATAAAATTTCAATATTTTCACCACTACTTGATGAAGATTCATGTACTCAGCTTGGTAGCTGTTTTGACTCCAGCTAAATTTCTCGATTACCCTGCTACTTGTTTAACACTTTACTTGCTTAAAACACAACAATAACAATGTTCAAATTCAATTCCTTACCATTTATCTTTCACTATTCATAGAAATGTTTTTTGAAAAGACGTCTCTCCCAGTTTTTCATGTTTGAGTAAGAAAAAAAAACACCTCTGATAAAAAGCACTCAAACTTTCACCTTCCATGTTTATAGCCATGTTGTATTTTATTGTTTACAAGTAGATCTTTAAACCAGAGGCTTATTCTTAAGCAGGTACGTGCAGCAACTTCGTAATATCCCGTATTCTTTATACGAAATTATCATTTCACTTTTTCATTTGTGTTGAAAAACTAATGTACTCGTAATGTAATCACCCAGTTTTTGTCTCGCTGAAATGGCGTCAATTCTGCCTCTATTAAACCCTTCAGAGCTATTTATCAGATTCCCAATCATTCATCATTACACCTCCCGTGACCCAAATAAACTCTTTTTCAGCTGCCAGATTCAGTTTCGAAGTGCACAAATGTCCCCGTCCTATTCAAGCCATCAGCCAGCGGCCATCTTGTTAATTTGCTTCGAACCAACTGAAGTAAATGGAATCACCAGACGCGTTCGAGCTTAAGCTATTTATTGAATATTGCTTGCGAAATGAAGAGTTTGAAAAATTTGCAAGGGTAAATACAGCGGTTAATGTAGAAGGTTGAGTTTAAAAAC
>JAXGGA010007672.1:0-61259 GCA_038373865.1 Uloborus plumipes
GCAATTAAAAATACATTGCGGTTCTAAATTGAGATAAAAACTATCCTATCATTTAAGTTGGACCAAACTGAAACTGCGTGCAAAATTTGGTTACAATCGGTTCAGTAATTGAGGACTCTATTGGTCACAAACACAGGGACACGTAATTTTTATATATTAAGATATTACCTGTTTACTGCTCTCCGGAAGCTGTCAGAACGTGTGCTTTATGTAGCTCAGCCATGGAGGTGTCAAAAAAGGCTTAGTAAAAAGGCTTAGTAAAAAGGTTTAGCCAAGAACACAGAAAAGCTGGTAGCTAAATACATAATTTGCAATTAAAAATACATTGCGGTCCTAAATTGAGATAAAAACTATCCTATCATTTAAGTTGGACCAAACTGAAACTGCGTGCAAAATTTGGTTACAATCGGTTCAGTAATTGAGGAGTCCATTGGCCACAAACACAGGGACACGTAATTTTTATATAATAAGATAAGACAGAATAAGAAAGATTATTACTTGTTTACTGCTCTCCAGAAGCTGCCAGAACGTGTGCTTTATGTCGCTCAGCCATGGAGGTATCAAAAAAGGCTTAGTAAAAAGGCTTAGCCAAGAACACAGAAAAGCTGGTAGCTAAATACCTAATTTGCAGTAAAAATTATATTGCGGTCCTAAATTGAGATAAAAACTATCCTATCATTTAAGTTGGATCAAACTGAAACTGCGTGCAAAATATGGTTAAAATCGGTTCAGTAGCTGAGGAATCCATTGGCCACAAACACAGGGACACGTAATTTTTATATATTAAGATATAAAAATTACGTGTCCCTGTGTTTGTGACCAATGGACTCCTCAATTACTGAACCGATTGTAACCAAATTTTGCACGCCGTTTCAGTTTGGTCCAACTTAAATGATAGGATAGTTTTTATCTCAATTTAGAACCGCAATGTATTTTTAATTGCAAATTATATATTTAGCTACCAGCTTTTCTGTGTTCTTGGCTAAGCCTTTTTACTAAGCCTTTTTTGACACCTCCATGGCTGAGCGACATAAAGCACACGTTCTGACAGCTTCCGAAGCGCAGTAAACAGGTAATATCTTAATATATAAAAATTACGTGTCCCTGTGTTTGTGGCCAATGGACTCCTCAGCTACTGAGCCGATTTTAACCAAATTTTACACGCAGTTTCAGTTTGGTCCAACTTAAATGATAGGATAGTTTTTATCTCAATTTAGAACCGCAATGTATTTTTAATTGCAAATTATGTATTTAGCTACCAGCTTTTCTGTGTTCTTGGCTAAACCTTTTTACTAAGCCTTTTTTGACACCTCCATGGCTGAGCGACATAAAGCACACGTTCTGACAGCTTCCGGAGCGCAGTAAACAGGTAATATCTTAATATATAAAAATTACGTGTCCCTGTGTTTGTGACCAATGGACTCCTCAATTACTGAACCGATTGTAACCAAATTTTGCACGCCGTTTCAGTTTGGTCCAACTTAAATGATAGGATAGTTTTTATCTCAATTTAGAACCGCAATGTATTTTTAATTGCAAATTATATATTTAGCTACCAGCTTTTCTGTGTTCTTGGCTAAACCTTCTTACTAAGCCTTTTTACTAAGCCTTTTTTGACACCTCCATGGCTGAGCGACATAAAGCACACGTTCTGACAGCTTCCGAAGCGCAGTAAACAGGTAATATCTTAATATATAAAAATTACGTGTCCCTGTGTTTGTGGCCAATGGACTCCTCAGCTACTGAGCCGATTTTAACCAAATTTTACACGCAGTTTCAGTTTGGTCCAACTTAAATGATAGGATAGTTTTTATCTCAATTTAGGACCGCAATATATTTTTTATTGCAAATTATGTATTTAGCTACCAGCTTTTCTGTGTTCTTGGCTAAGCCTTTTTACTAAGCCTTTTTTGACACCTCCATGGCTGAGCGACATAAAGCACACGTTCTGGCAGCTTATGGAGCGCAGTAAACAAGTAATAATCTTTCTTATCTTAATATATAAAAATTACGTGTCCCTGTGTTTGTGACCAATGGACTCCTCAATTACTGAACCGATTGTAACCAAATTTTGCACGCCGTTTCAGTTTGGTCCAACTTAAATGATAGGATAGTTTTTATCTCAATTTAGAACCGCAATGTATTTTTAATTGCAAATTATATATTTAGCTACCAGCTTTTCTGTGTTCTTGGCTAAACCTTTTTACTAAGCCTTTTTACTAAGCCTTTTTTGACACCTCCATGGCTGAGCGACATAAAGCACACGTTCTGACAGCTTCCGAAGCGCAGTAAACAGGTAATATCTTAATATATAAAAATTACGTGTCCCTGTGTTTGTGGCCAATGGACTCCTCAGCTACTGAGCCGATTTTAACCAAATTTTACACGCAGTTTCAGTTTGGTCCAACTTAAATGATAGGATAGTTTTTATCTCAATTTAGGACCGCAATATATTTTTTATTGCAAATTATGTATTTAGCTACCAGCTTTTCTGTGTTCTTGGCTAAGCCTTTTTACTAAGCCTTTTTTGACACCTCCATGGCTGAGCGACATAAAGCACACGTTCTGGCAGCTTATGGAGCGCAATAAACAAGTAATAATCTTTCTTATAATATATAAAAATTACGTGTCCCTGTGTTTGTGTCCAATGGACTCCTCAGCTACTGAACCGATTTTAACCAAATTTTGCACGCAGTTTCAGTTTGGTCCAACTTAAATGATAGGATAGTTTTTATCTCAATTTAGGACCGCAATATATTTTTTATTGCAAATTATCTATTTAGCTACCAGCTTTTCTGTATTCTTGACTAAAATTCTTTAAACATACCCGGAATGCCACCACATAATCGGCGGCTAAAAATGGGTTTACCCATAGTTCTTCTACATAATTTAAATCCACCGAGATTATGTAATGGTACGCGTTTAGTTATCAAAAAAATCACCGGGAACATTATTGAGGCAATCATTTTGACTAGCAAGTTTAAAGATGAAGTAGTTCTGTTGCCACAATGACACCGTCAGAATCTTCAATACCCTTCAAAAGTCTACAGTTTCCCATTCGTTTAGCCTTCGCCATGTCCATTAATAAGTCCCAAGGACAAACAATGTCAATTTGCGGTTTAGATTTAGAAAATCCATGCTTTTCCCATGGGCAACTATAGGTCGCTTGCTCCCGTGTGGGAAAACCGTCCAATCTATTTTTGTTTACAAAAGACAGATTAACAAAGAATATTGCGCACCGATTAGTGTTGAGTTAAACTGAAATGAAAAATGCTTATAATTCAAAAAATAACAAATAATATTGGTTAATTATCTACCATACCTACATTATTAAAAAATAAAATGTTATATTAAAAAATAAAATGTTACAATAGCAATTAGCAAATTTTTAATTACCTCAATTGTTACAAGCCTGAATATAATATTTCTAAGTAATAAAATGCTACATTTTTTGTTGATTTTTTATTTCTAGCAAACTTAGGAAATTTTTGTTCGATTGTATTCATATTTTGACCTCAAATTCATATTTATATAAAGTTGATCTCTATAATGGTAATAAAATTTTTCGTTTCTATTGAAACATTATAGTTTAACCCATACCTTAGCCACAGCAACGCGTGGCCGGGTCAGCTAGTTATATATGTATTTTCAATGCCTGTCATTTTTATAGAAAAGACCGTAAGGATTTCTTAGCAGTGTAAAAGACTCTTCTATGATAGATAGTCAATGATCTTAGCATTAGATTTTGAACAGAGAATAAGAAGTCACTTCAGTTACTGAATACAATCTTCAAAAAAAAAAAAAAAAGATCTCTTTGCGTATGTAAGTGTGAAAATTCGACTATTTTTCATCAATTTTCATATCCATAAAATTTGTCTTTAAAAGTAATACTTAAATAGTTGAGACTTATAAATATCAGAAATTAACAATATTGAAATAGCTGAATTAGGTATGCTAAGCTTTCAATAATATTGGTGTTTCAATCCTTCTTATTCTGTAAGGAATAAATCACATTTATCTCTTTTTTGAATATTTTCTATATGTTATTGCTTCGTTAAAGTTGTGAAAATTGAACAAGAGACGTGAACAAAAAAAAAAAAAAAAAAAACTGCATATAGAATTATTTTAAAAAGAAGTAACAAAATATATTTATTCATACATAATATAAATATTTAATTTTTATGTACTTATTGAAAGATGGCCCCTCCCCCTTTTTTAGTACCATATATAATAGGAAAGGAATAAAAGTTTGCATCATTCGAATTGTACTGTGATTGGAGCATTTTTTTTTCTTTTTTTATTTGACTTTGCCTTTTTTTAATTTCGATTTTAATTCGAATTTTTAGTTTAAATCTCCGCATTCGGGTCCATAAAAAGGGCTCACGCTTTAAGTTTTCGTTCCGATTGATAGTTCTGACCATTAATAATATTTAATTGAATATTTTTAGTCAACGAGAGAGACTGAAATAGATGCTTAAAGAATGAAACGCCTCCTCTATGTTCCTCGATGTTTCTCTATGACAGAACTAATTCATTTTAGCTTATTGTTATATAATTTTAAGGAAAGTTTTCCGAAACGCACGTGGCTTTTTTTCTGTTTTATTAAGATGATTATTCCATAAGAAGCTCTTTAATCAATCAAATGAAAGCATTTTGATCACGTTTTCTTCATCATATTTACATCTATGATTTCGCTTCCTTTGCCGCTAGAGATTTTTTTTAAATAAATAATAATTTATATTTAGCTACTTTAGATTAATTGGAAACGATCACAAAAGTTTACATGTGGAATTTTTCCTATCAGTGATTACCTGGTGCTATTTTTTTTTTAAGAAAACGTGCATTTTCGTCTAAAAGTAATCAAGTAATTTATTTCTGCAGTGCCTTCAAAAAGAGCTTTAAAGTATCGAATTAAAAGGCAGTCATAGCTAGAGATATTAACAATTGATCTAATCTTGAAAGCATGCAAAAGTAATTTGTACAAAGAATCACCACTAATATTAGAAACAATACCGTAAAATGGGGTATACAGGAACAGCGAGGTAATTCGAAATAAAATTTCCTGATCATACAAAGAAATTCTTCATAAATATACCGTCGGTTATTTTTGGCATTTTCATTTTTTTCTAGAAAGGTATTGTTTTCAGAAGTAAGAAAAACAAATTTTTGTCATTCTGGCAGCGATATTGGCTTCTGTGCAAGGCTGCAAGCGAAACGCTAAAAAACAACCAGTTATCATGGTCTGCAAAACTTTGTATGTAAGTACAGATCCCTTTATATTTCAAATCTCAGAATAGTATTTTTTAATTTTGCATATATCTGAGCAACAGAGTATCACATTAGAAGAGACGACATATTTTAATTGTGGCATAAAAATGGATAATTCTTCATGATAATTTTAAGATAAGAATTTGCGGGATGAATAGGAACACTTTGTTCGATTGTTCCAATTCAAACTTATTTAAAGGAAACTGTTTGAAAAATCAAGATTCTAACCCCAAATCTTCTAATTAAGACAAGGACAAGGATTTATTACTGTTTATCCCTTCTTGTGAGCAATTAAATCTTAGAATGACAAAAAGTTGCAGATTTCAAAACGTTTTTGCTCCAGGAGACTTCTTTTTACTTAAATGGGGGGAAAGTCGTCTAGACTTTATGTAGCACACAGACAGTGATGAATGAGTGGGAAAATCTTTCAGGACAGTCCCCGAATTTAAAGAAACTAAAGAAAAGGCAGAGTTTATCCCAGAAGATGTAATGAAAAAACTTAAGCTAAGTCACACTCGCTAGTTTTAAGGACAAGTATATATTTGTGGACGACATGAGTGACTTCCATTCATGTTAAATCTTTGTATTTCAATTCAAAAGCATTTCTTAAAATAATTTTTAATTTTTATATGTTTGAAATTATTTCGAATCTTGACAAATTATAAACGTTTACTGGTATACAAATTAAACTTTAATTTGACATTAACTATTTGTTCTTTTTCTCTCCCATTAATATTACTCATGTTTGTGAGACCTATTACAGGTTAAATTGAAAAAAATAATAAAAAATTTAGCATGTGTTCCGATTGACCCCTATCAGCGGGGTGATTCGAAACACCGATAATTTCCTATATATATAAATAATAACTGTTCAAAATGTTTTTTCTTTGCTTGGAATATCAAAAGTAAATCAAGACCGAAGTTTTTACCCAGAAAATCAAATAAAAAAAAATCTTTTAACTGCCATTTTTACAATCAAAGCTGAAAAGTGTTCCGATTCACCCCATTTTCCTGTAGTAAAATGTTTTAACTCCTTACTGCTGAAAAAAGTTGCAATTTTAAAACTTGGGAAGATTTGTTGAATATCAACATGAATCCAAATTTATCCACGTTTAACAATGAAAAATGTTAAACACGAAACACGTTTATCTCAGGCTGCGAGTCCTAGTTCACATGGGACTTTTAGGGACTGCTTCCGTCTTCCGTATCCTAATGGAACATTTCGGGACAGTATCCGTATTTAAGGAGGCATTTAGGAACTACATATTTTGTGGAATATTTTCAGAATATGGCCTTGAACTCATATATTTTTTTCAGAAGTAATCTCCTTTCCAACGCAAGGGAATTTCTCTTCACATTAATGGAATTTGTAAAAGACTGATAATCCTTGAAGGAGAACTTTAGATAGCATGTCTTTATTCTACCGAAGAGATTTTCTATCCTAATAAAGACTTTTAGGGTGTGTGCTCTGATCGTAATAAATAATTTTAATGACTGGGTCCTAATTCTATTAAGTACATTTAGGAATTGTGTCATTACACTGAGAGTGAATTTTACAAACTGTGCACTTGTACAAATGAGGACTTTCCAAAACTATGTATACTGATCCTAAAAAAGAATTTCAAGAACTACGTTTTTATCATACTGTATTGGTGACGCCATTGTGTAATAAGAACGCGTGCCAAAAACTTCCTCTTCTGTTAAAGACATTTCTTCCAAAGGACTCAATTAGGATAAGAACACGGTAGCAAAGATTTCAGGTTGGATAATGACGCAGTCCGAAAAGGCAACTAAGAAGAGGCATAGAACTTAAAATTCCCCTTAAGAGGATTACACGGCTCCTAACGGTTACATCAAGATAAATGTAACCGTTAGAAGCCGTTCTAACAAGCTCCATTGATGTAACGTAATCTTTAAAAAAAAAAAAAAAAGAAAGAAAAAACCTGTATCATAATTATAGGGGCGTTAAAATTTCCACTAAGCCAAGAATACTGCCTCCTAAAAAGCCCATTAGGATAAGGTCAGAGTCCGTAAATATCCGATAGAGACGGAACCTAAGAGCTTCTTTTGAATTAAGATAGTCTAGAAAAGCCACTTAGTTTGAAGTTTCAGCTGCATTACGATTCCTCAAAAATGTTTTTCTCTTGATTAAATACGAAAAATAATTCAGTGTTCAATGAATGAAAGCTAAAATTTAATTACAAATGCAACGAGATCAGAATACCGTATATGTACTACAAGGCCAAACTGCTAATACGTTTTTCATCTTCAAAATTGAAGGATCCTCCCCCCCCCCCTCCCAAATAGCGTAATATGAAGAAAATATCGTAGTCAAATGAAAAATTAACATTAGCGGACGGAATGAAATTAGAATGTACAACTTTTTTGTCTTTAGATGACAAAGTACTTTACTGGTTTACTGGGACATATTAAAGTTCAGTGCAGTTCGTCGTTAAAGTGAAGATTGGAGCAGAAAGAAGATCAAAGGTTAAACCCTAGCTTGAGAATTTGTTGAAACGAGTTCTGGTTATTACCATAATAACTTTCAGTACGACATTTTATGAAAGTGCACCAATTCTTTATGATTGTAGAAATGACAAAAACTTGAAGATATTTCTACTTATCTAAGAACATATGTGACAGCTATCCATTAAATTCCTGACTCTCTACGAAAGATCTTCGACTGTGATGGTGAACTTCAGAATTATAATGGAGGATGACGTAGCATGTTGTTTCTAACTGTTTCTCAGCATATCGTGCGTTCCCAGACATTACAGCAGTAAGGTGCTATATGATGTTCTGTTTGTAAGTAGCGTACAACATAAGCTGTACTAACAAGAAAATAACATAGGGAGCAGCAAGACATCGTCATGGATGATTAGCAGATACGCAGAAAAAATTCAATTATCAGTTATCGTTGCGAAAGGGCACGTAAATTTCTAAGACAATTTTAGGCAAATTAATAATGAAAATAACATGGAGAGCAGCAAGACATCGTCATGGATGATCAGCAGATATGCAGAAAAAATTTCATTATCACTAATCGTTGCAAAAGGGCACGTAAATTTCTGAGACAATTTTAGGTAAATTAATAATCTAATAACTTAAGTTTCTGGCAATATTTTTGATGAATTTGATGTTTAGGTTGAAGAATTATTCAACAATTGTTTTTACAGCACTGGTGTAGGCACTGGCTGGGGGAAGTTCTGAAACATACTCTGTGCAATCGTTTTGTTTATGAACAAAACTATTGAACAAAAAAAAAAAAAATAGAAACAGTGCACAAATTCTGTATTCTGTTGGGGGCTTGAACATTTCCCAAAACAGTTGTAGGGGGCAACCTCACAAAGTTAAATCGCAGCAGTACTTTTGCTCAGTCCACAAAAGCAACATGAAGTAGAAGCTTTTTTTCTTAGTATCTCTCGTTGAACTTTTAGTATAAGTTTATAAGTTTCGTTGTATATTAGTCAGCAGAGAGTTTAATAATCGAAGGAGAATGTACAGCCGTTTTGTTTGTTTAAAAAAAAAAATGATTCCGTTGGTGCTTTAACATTCTCCAAAATTGTTTGCGGAGGGGGAGGGGGAACCTCACAAACTTAATCCACAGTAGCACTTTTGCTCAGTCTACAGTAGCAAGATGAAAACCTTTTTTTTTCTAAATATTTCTTGTTGAATTTTTGTCTTAACTTTTGCTATTCATTAGGTGGCAGGTCTGGCATGTTCCAGTGGCTGTTTGTAGTTAATTGAAGGTTTCGTTATTTTGAAGTTTCGGTTCGTTTAATCATATTTCTATGGTAATCGACAGGGAATGAGAACGAAGCAAAGTGCTGTTCAGACAACACTTTTCTTAGCACCCTTGATCATTACCAAATGTGCCATTAGTGGAGGTTTCACTAATGGTATTCTTGTTAATGACAAAATATGAATTAATTTTTGCGTTCAAAGAGCTTGAAGAGCAGATAACTTTATATGATAGATTTATGCAATGTTCTTTCGTCTCTGACGTTGAAAAAACTGTTGAATAAATGAAAATGCATTTAATGCTTTTTTTATATATAAATTACGTGGTAATTATAAACGAAAAAAAAATCTCACCCAATTTATTCAGAAAGTTACTTTTTTCCATATAAGATATGTTTTAACCTATTTTCCTGTTAAATTAAGTGAAAGACGAAAAAAGCGTCAAAAGTGCTTAATGTATCTATAAAATATCGTTAAGTCCAAAGAAATGTCAGAAAAAAATTAATAAATATCGAAAGATTATAAAAAGGAAGTAAGGTTTTTGAGATGAAGAAAATGTGTCTCTGTTGCTTTGTCAGTATGTCTGTTGGTCTGTCAGTTATAGTTATTTTAACATCATTTCATGGTCATGATACAAGAAAAAAATTCTCATTCAATTAACTTATGGCTTTTTTTATAGTAAATACTTATCTCTTTTATGATCTACTAAAACTACAAAATACAAGCTGCACTCGTTTTAGATTAATTAATATTAATTAGGATTTTGTCGGGTGAGTATATCTCTTTCTCTGCTCTTAAGGCTGTTTTCAAAATTCTGAATTTCTAAATTTATTTTCTTCTTCGCTGATTAAAGTTTTGATAAGCATAATTTTCTCACGTAGCTCATAGATGTTTTAACATCATTTCATGGTCATGAGACATGAAAAAAATTGTCATCCAATGAATTTAAAACATTATCTTTTGTTTTTCAGAATAAATTCTTTTATCTGTTTTGATCTTCTAAAACTACAAAATATAAGCTACACACGTTTTAGATTAATTATTATTAATTATGATTTTATCTGGTGAGATTCTGAACTTCGAAGTTTATTTTCTTCCTCGCTAATTTATGTTTAGATAAGAAGATTTTTCTTGCATTTCTCACAGTTGTTTTAACATCATTTCATGGTCATGATACACGCCAGAATTTCTGATCCAACCAAATTAAAACGTTTTCCATTTTTTTCATAATGCATGATTTCTCTCCTTTGATCTAATAAAGCTACAAAATATACAAGCTACAAACGGTTTGGTTTTAATTCATATTAGTTATGATTTATCTAGTGAATATAGTTATTTTCCTAGTTTCAAAACTTCTACTTTTCAATAGTTGTTTAATTATTATTTAATTTATCTATGTTTTGAACGATACGTTAAGTCATCTTTCTGTCTTTCTAATTCATGCAATTTCATTTTTAAGAGAATTCAGACAATTCTGACTTTTGAAGGCTTTCCTTTTTTCCATACTGATTAAAGTTTAGATAAGTAGATTTATATGACATAGCTCACAGCTGTTTTACCATCACTAATATTTAAACATGCATAATATATACGAAAAATTAACGTCACGTGAGAAAGATTTTGGAGAATTCAGTAGCGTTGTATGTTTTCGAGTCGAAAGAAGCGAATCAAGGTTTTGTTTCGCACAATGCACACTAAAATCATTAAACTTGAATAAAAATTCTATTTGAATATACATCTATTTCATTAAAAGTATTCGCGCTGAAAAGTGAAAGATGTTTCTTGCATATGCAATAAAATCCTTCACTTAAATGCTATAATAAAGATAGAGATAAATATATTTTTAAAATTTCTTGCTTTATAAGAGTACGCCAAGTACAATATTGCTTTACAAATAAATCCCATAATGACTTATTATTATTATTATTATTATTATCTGAAAAAGGGAGAATTTTAAATTTGTGGTCTTCCCCATTTTTATTAATTTTAGAGCAAACTGAAAGTCGCCTTAATTTTGTAGCAATATACTGCCCTTTTGCATGTTTAATTTAAGTAGAAAGCCCGTTTGCTGTAGCAAATAAGCTAGTACCCTCTTGCAATAAAAAATAAGCTTGAACCTTCTAACGGCGGGTGCATTGTTACTCAGCAGAAAGTTCTTATCTGATTGTCATGCGCTTCCTGCGATTTTCAATCATATCATATCTTACTTAAATTACCGCAACAGTACAGAAATCAGTAATTCTATGGATTTTCTAGGTGATGTGCAGATTAACTAGAATGATTCGCTAAAGTACTGAAACTTGTTTCATTTTTCCAATTAGCTAGATTATCTGTGGATAATCTTACCTGCTATAGGCACGTGTTAAAGCGAAAATGAGGTCTTTGTTGAATCTGCAGCAAATGTTTTAGTCCACATAAGTTAAAACTAGGAATTTATTATTTTTTCTTTTTTTCCGCTATATCTAAAGAAAGAATCATTAATCAGTCAAAAAATTGACACAATCAATCGTGAGTCAATTAAAAGTAACGATCAAATGGCGTAAACATTATTTAAATGAAGGACATTAACATAGTGTTATTTATTTCCCATTAATGAGCAATCAAGTAAATGCAATCAAACAATCAACAACTCAGTCGATAGAATCAATCACAAATCGATAGCTGGTACAAAGGAAAAAATCCGGGACTCTCTTTATCTCTCCCATGCCACAGGCAGTCCAACACTTGCCTGTCCCGACTTCACTTCACACACTCCAGGGTCCCTCGTACCTACCACAACTCGTGGTTTAACCGGGATAGGGCCCTGAAGGGCGCTCTGTTCTTTTTGAACCGGAACCATACTACATACCCCCAGAGGTATCGTTTCACTTGGAGGACTTTGTGACCACGACATTTTTTACTTTCCCCAGCCACCATTAATCAAGACGGTGAATCTTTGATCGGCTGGGATCGAACCCGGGTCCCTCCGGTCACGAGTCCGACGCCTTACCGATCGGGCCACTACGGCCCCCGCCTGTCCCGACTTGCCAGTGGTCACATTAAAGGCTTAAATATTCTGAGGGCAGTAAGACTTATCCTCTTTGCCCAAAGTGCCACCATGACTAGGCTTCACCTCAACATATCTTGGACTGTTTGGGTTTGAACTGGGAGGATATCCATACTACTCCCCTTTTGGTATCGGATTTCATTAATGTCAACGGATTTGTTGATCTGGTCTGACTCCGTCGGACCAGATAGGAGATTAGAAACAACAACAACAACAACAAATCGATAAAAGCTACAACACAAAGAATCAAATGCTTTATAGTATGTATCATTACAAGTAAGTAAACTAATTTTAAAATCGTATCATGAAATAAAATAGAAAAAGGTTTTTTTTATTCTGAGATTTCTTCTTCGAGTTTGGTTCACGCTATAAATAATGAAATAAAATTTATATATGACAACACTCAACAGTTGCAGTTTATTTTACTATTATTTAGGTTAATGCTAAAGCAGCTAATAAAATTAAAATTGAGAAATGAAGAAATGTAGGCGGTATTGTAAAATTAATTCGACTTAAGCTACACATCGCCTATTTCTTCTCTCACGTTTTTACTTCAAATTTTATTGACTGTTTTAGAGTTAGCCTAATATAAAGATGTTAAGATAAATTACAACTTTTAGTGCTGTCATTAAGAAATCATATATATAACTTTATTTCGCTCTTTCCATTTCGAACCAAGCTTACAGAAATAATCTTTGGAAATTAAAAAAAGAAAATTCTCTTTAATTTAAAAGTTTTTTCGCTTTGAAATTTATAAAAGATTTAAGTATTAGATATTTTATTTTTAAAATAGTATTGATTTTCGTTTTAACATAAATGTATGAAGAGAGAATAGATATTAGAGAGAAGAAATATTGACTGTTAATTTGCTCTAAGTATTGCAAGCTCGTATGCTCGAATCAAAAAACAATTTTGAACAAATATATAGTGAGGAAAAAGCTTTTAAAAATGCTTTTAAGCCGATAGCTTGACTTGAATCAAAGAATGTTTAGAAAGCCAGCATTATTTGAAAAGTTTAAAATGCCCGAAATATGAATAAATGCTTGCTTAAGATTGGCCTTGAAATTACTTTGTTAAATTTATAAACAAAATAACTTTATAGTTAGTATGATTTTTCATTGTTTTTGGCAACAGCTCAAAAACGAAAGTAAAATTCGAGCTTTATAACAGAGAAAGTAACTTAAGAAATAGTTTTTAACAACTATAAGTTAACTTAGTGAGAGAAAAAAAAACTTTTATTATGCGCCATTCACCACTACATTCACATTTGAAGAAGAAACTTACACAGGAATTACTTTTTTACCACATTCTATGTAGAACACTGTTTCGAGTAATAATTAGACAGTTGAAAACATCACTTCCGAACTTCAAAAGCAAAAAGCATTCGGTCATCAGGTCAAACTCGATAGAAAGTCCAAACAGAATTGATAAATGTGATTATAACTGGCAGCATGGGAGTTCAAGCCATTAAACAATTTAAATTTAATACTTCAAACAGAATAAATACATTCTTCACTCTCTTGCCATTCAGTCGTGCCCTGTACTTCTGTTCAATCATTATAATTATTTTCAAAAACAAGAACGGATGAATTATGCATTATGTGAATTAGATCTGATTAGGTAATCGTGCATCGTGTGTGACAAGATGTTTATCAAGCTGGAACCTTAAGATATTCAATAAATACGAGGTGCGGTTTGGACTCATGACAATCTCCATGCTGATCGCTAAATGAGTGATTCATTTCTTAGAATGTTCTTTTCCCTGGAACGTCATTAGAATTGAGCGATGTCTGAATTATTATTTAGATGGATAGTCAACATTGTGTCACGAGATTGCGAAGCATTAGAATTTTAAAGCTGCGTCCTAAACGATATTAGTTCTTTGAGAATCATTAGGGTGCATTGGAATGAGAGTGAAAATTTGAGAAACGAAATTAAGGGTTTATAATGGATTATAAACGATATTTGTATTGTAAACGATAACGGTTATATATGCATGAACATATTAGACGTATAAATAAGCAACGTTTATTGAAACACAATTTGTCAACAGGATAATATTCACCTTTTAACGATGGCTTGATGGTTTTTTTTATTGTTTATACATATATCTATATATACATACGGTTTTTGTAACTTCTTGTTGCTAAGTGTATAAAGTATTAAGACTTTTCAAATTCTTCTCATGTTTTTAATTTTTATTGCGCAGTTAGTATTTTCTGTTCAGTAATTCTTTAATTTCATATACAGCAGAACCCGCTTATTAGAATATCGGTCAAAAGAATATCCCACTTAATATAAAGTATTTTCAATTTATCAAACTATTGTAATATATTATTCTGATCCCGGATAAGGGAATATCCCGCTTACTAGCATATTTTTTCGTGGAAAAATGACTATTCCAATAGACAAGTTCGACTTGTAGTTAATGTTTTCTTTTCAATCAAATAAATATCAAGTTTTAAAAGCTGACAAATTTCAGTGTAACACTTCTGCACGCTAATGTTTTACAGTTAAATAGATAAGTCAAAAATTCTGAATTACAACGTAGGGTTAATAATTTACCACTCTATGTACCCTATTTTATTGTGATGGTGACTTTTAATTTTACAATACTAAATGTGTAGAATAAAAATTGATCATAAGCTTTCGATCCGCAAAAGTATTGAAAGGCACAAAAAGAAAATGCAAAGGAAACTCCCTCCAACGTTTGAAAAGGATTTAACTTTTCAAAAAATCCTTCTCAGTCATTTTCCATCTAAATCATCTTGAGGAAAACTTGAAATTCCCAACATAGAAATATTTTATTCTAATAACTGGGTTTATAAGAAACAAAGTAGCATATGGGGTAGATTGGAGAAGACACTTTATTGGTGAAGATGCTGTTTCATGTGTTGCACCCACATGCATCAACAAAACAGCTAGCCACTCAAAATGAAGGAGCATATGAATCGAGAGTGTACATACATTGGTTTTGTTTTACTGCAGATTTAAGTGGTGTTTTTTGTGTTTTGTCATTATTGAGTACCAGAAATATTGCGAAATGCCTTTGGCTAAAGACGCCGCATTTTCGCTTGGGGAAGATGCCGTAGCTTTTCGACAAACCCTAAAGAAAACAATGATTCTACTCGAAACATAGACCTAGAAAACTACACTGAACCGTCGAAAAAATGTGCTTTGATGAAACACATTAAATACAGCAGTTGGCGCAAAAAGTCATGTACGGCATCTTCCCCCTACGGAAAATACACTAAAAGTATCTTCCCCAATCGTTGGGGAAGATGCCAAAATGGAAGGTTTGTAATCATTGATTTTGGGTGGTAAAAAAATTTTTTTTAAAGCAAAACTTTTTTTTTACCAATCACAAAAGTCCATATGTTGTGGATAAATTGAATTTTTAAAAATAAAACCAATGCCCTATTTTATATAAAATAAAGTCAAAAACCACGACATCATCCCCCAATATACCTATTACTTTTATTAGAAATTTTGTGACTTCTATGACATAAAACGTATAGAAAGTGTTAAAAAAGCATGACAGCTTGGAATTCGATTTGAATGATTACTTGACAGGTATACGAGTTAAAAAGTTATCGAAAGATTTTTTACGAGCCAAAGTCACATCTAGTGATAATTTTTTCTGATGCAAATCGGAAAGCACATTCGTTTTCAGGAAAAACATGGTGTGTTAGCCAGACATAAAGAGTGTTTTAAATAAATTTTATGTGCTGATAACGTGAATCAATCGGTGGTAAATCTTTCAACAAGTTTAACCGGAAAATGAAAACGAAATAGCTTGACATGAAGCATTCAAATAAACAGAAGGTACTTTCAGATAACAAGAGAGTGATGCATAATTCTTCCTCAGAAATAATCACCTGCATTCCTACTGAAAGAGAAAAAGAAGCACATCGTTTTTCGCAATTCAATTTATTAAAGTGCTGAGGATAAAAGGAAGCATATATCATCCGGCGGAATGTCTTTTTTAAAACGTTATCGCCTGAGAAAAATCTTTAGGCATACTTTTACATCTCTCATTTTCTTATTTTCTTTTGTTTTTCTAATTAACCGATGAGTCAAAAAGTTAACGATCTGCAGCAAAAAGATAAAAGCACACCTTAATGTATTAGATCACTTGAACGCTCACTATAGATAACTGTTCTGGTCTTGTGAAATGAAATATTGAATTATTAAAAACTTTTTTTTTTTTTTTCATTTATTTTGACGCACGGCAGTTAACATTGTTTTTCTAATTAACTGATGAGTCAAAAAATTAACGATATGCATTAAAAAGAAACATACCTTGATGTATTAGATCACTTCAACAATCTAACTATAGATAACTGGACTTGTCTTTCGAAATGTAATGTTAAAATATTAAAAAATTTATTTTTCTATTTCAACGAACGACAGTTAACATTTCTACAAACACTATTCATAAAATTTTTAAGCAGTTGGAGAAATTAATTGATAAGGATGAATGAAGCATATAACATGTGATCACAGAAGTAGGTATTTCTAAAAATAAAAAAATATAATTACATATATATCGCAACAAAAAGATATGAGTTATAACTCTTCCTGTCTATTTCAAACCATTTTACTAAAACTCTCCGATTATCTCAGATTCATGGCCTATCTAAGTATTCATATTGCAATGTCTGTTGTGAAACGAACGAATATACGAAAAAATTGGAGATATTTACTTTTGCAGCTACACTCTTCAAATATCGTATTATCAATTGGAATTAATTAAAATGGTCTCAAAGTTTAAAAGCGTTGGAAGAAAAGTGTTTTCTCACACTCTGAACTTGCTTTGTTACGTAACTGTCAACCTGTCAACTTTTTTTAAATATGCTTGAACTATATATTATTGTCAATAATGTCTTGTTCTTTGACCTGTAATGCCAAAAAAATATTGAAAAATCTATTGAATTAGATTTTTAATTATTTTTTAGCAAGTAGTTTTAGTTGGAAACAAATATTCTCAGAATTACCCAGTGTTACACTTCATTTCATAAACAAATGTTGTTAATGTAATAATTGTAAAATGGCTGCTAACGTTGTGACAATCATTTTAAAATGTTTAAATGCTATATGTGTTACCTGACTAGAATTATTATATAGACTTCAAAGAAACTCCATGCTCTGCAGCTTTCACGGGCTTCAACATGGTATGAAATTCTACACTGAGTAAATTTGTTCGTGTAGAAAAGCCACTTTATGACCCTGGATTTAAAATTAGATTTGTGAATTTTCCTTTTTATTCATATCTAGAGGAACGACACCAAAATGGACAGAGATATTGTAAACAAATATAGCAGTTCTTTTCTGCTAAAAGTGACTCTAGTGGAGTTACTCGTAGCAGATATAAGGAACTCTAGTGATCACTCTAGTGGTGACACCAGTGGCTCTGCACTGTAAAAAATGAAAGTTGTTTTTACAGTATAGTACAGCTAAATTTTACTGCAATAAACTGTAAAATTGCTAACTTTACAGTAAGAAACTAAAATTGCTACTTTTAAAGTTTATTACTGTGCATTTTACAGTTTTAAATTGGAACCTCGGCTGCCAGTATTATTCTGTAAAAATAAGAGTTCATTTTTTGCAGTGCGCCATTAGTGACTCTAGTGGAGTTCCTTATAGCACAAAAACATTGGTATGTTTGTGCCTTCCTCTATATATTTATCGTTTTGCCAATAAAATCTTGTTGCTGTAAGAAATGTATTTGGTGGGTTCAGTATTTTGTCCGAAACAATGTCACATTACCTTCTTTTTCTCTTTGCAGTAGAGATTGAAAAAGTGGAGTCATGGCTGGATGAGCACCCCCACTTCGTATATGATTACTTCGTGCGAAAGGCCTCACGCCAAATGGTTGATTCGTGGCTCTTGTCTCACTCTGCACCTCAAGGGATGGTTCAAGAGAACTCATCTTCAACCGTGAGCCCCACTAGTCCCAATTCCGGAACATCGAGTCCGGTACGCAAAATATCTGCCCATGAGTTCGAGAGAGGAGGACTCTTAAGGTAGGAAGTATTTATGTACTATGTTTATCGTTAATTATGGTACACTGAATAGTGAATGAATACTTCGCAATTTTCTTGAAAAAATACGTTTTTAATACATTTTGCTTTGATAAACAGGTAGTAGTCCCTTCCTTCTACACATTTCTAAAAAGAAAATGGCTAGAAAATGTTGCTTTTGTCTTACTTGGATTGTTTATTCACTATGTCAAGGCACTTTTTCTCCTTTTAACTCCTCACAAAACCTGATCCAGAACCATAAAATTTTGCTCAACATTTAAAAAATAATTACATATATCACCGAAAGTGTTTTTACTGTCATGTGACAAATGCAACAATTTTTAACAATGCTATGATTTTTTGAAAAAGAAATTTAAATTAAGTGTTCATTCACTTTTGGTCTACTCTACTAATCGGCTAGGTGGCGTGGTGGCAAGTCTTTGGCCTTCCGCGCTTTGGACCAACGCCTCCTAAATACTAAATGCCTACTACATTTGCCTCAATACGGGAGAGTTGTTCCACTTTGAGCTCCACCTTGCGACAATCCGATGATGCCGTTGTTATGGTGACACTTCCAAACAATATACGTAATTAAATCTTTTAACTGGTTAATTTTCAAATTTAAATTTAAAAATCAACCGATCGTGAATTTCTTTGTCTCGAAGAACTTCGATAGATGGCAGTGCTTCGTAAATCAAGGGAGAAATTCTACTTTGTGCTAAAAACCAGAAAGCAGAAGGTATTTAGTCTTTAGGAGGCGTTACTCGGACCTGGTTCTGAAACAAAGGTGGCCAAACTGTTTAGTTTCGAGATGCAGAAAATAGAATCGAGTCATAAGATTATGTGGCATGTAAAAGATCCCTTGGAAAACCGTTTGGCTTTGAATGCCCTCGGTAAATATTGAACCCCGTCGAACAGTCTCACATCAGCTCAGTTTCCTTCATCTGGTGGAAACTGGGCGTCATGAAAGACTGGATGCCGTTTCGGGGATCGCACTGGTTCTAGAAAAGGCCAAAGCGCCTAACGGCAACCCCATTAGAAAGAAGAAAAAATCGTTTGCTACTGGATCGCATGATTTTAGCAAAAGGTCATTCAACTTTCATAATTTGTGTTTCTCTTAAAAGCAATGCCTTAAACTAGTTATTGAGAATGCCACTGTGCGGAACAGCAAATAACTGATACTGGGTGCATTCGGTTTCTATTTGCTTTCAATTTCGATAATCACTAGCTTATTACTGTAATTTTTTCATCTTTTAAATACTCATCCTCCCCTTTGCTACGATCGCTCCCAGGTTGAGAAACACTACTGTATATCCTCAAAAGAAATTTATGTGTAACTACATTTTTCGTGTTTATCTCCAGTTCAAATAAACAGAAAAAATTTTAAATTTTTAACAAACCGAAAAAATTTTAATAACATCAAATTTTGGGTCCTGTTTTCAGATCATTCATTGCTGTAGAAAAGTTTGTTTCGGGCAAAAAAAAAACTTTCAACATTTCATCGAAATTTGAAGGTTGGTGTTTGTTTACAACAAACTTTTCATTACGAAATGGTGCTAAATTCTGTCAGAAATGAACCGACCAAAAATTATTGATAATGTATGCAAATTATTTTTTATGCTGAACATTATTGTAAATATAACTAGCAAACATTAGAAATTTCTTTGCAGTAGAAATACGAAACATGTTATACTGCTAAATTGGGACTACCTTTTTTTTCCTTTATCACTAATTAAGGCTCAGTACAAAATATTTTTAACGCTTCTCTTTAGTTGCAAATTTTATGCATAAGAGCGCACAGGTAATACCTTTATGAGAATGGTATGATACACACAAGAATGAATGAAAAACCAGTAAAAGGAGAAGAGAGAAAAGAAAATTAACTCGGAAAAATACTAACTAATTGGATAATAATAAGTGTGTGGAGGGATGGAAAAGCAAAAGCATTTTCGAACAAGTAATCTAGACTATCCTCTTGTTTCTCATACATAATTCATTTTTGAATCATCTCTGCTTGATTGTTGATTTATTATGCGTGTTTGTACATAGTTTAATTATTGTATTTAGTTTTGCTCTGTGATCTGGTGTCGAACTTTTTTTAATCCTATATAATCAGAAAGCTGCAGGGGAAGCAGCTATTTTGTTTGTATTAAAGACGTCAACATAAATATAAGTGCCGAACAATCCAGATACCAATAAGCAGTCATCTAAAGGCTAACCATAGTTCCGCTTCTTTAACCCATTAATGCCTAGCGTCAATTTTTAGGGACGGTGCAAAAAAGGGTCTGAATTTCCACAAAATGAACATTTCAACCAAATAATAGTGCTCAATTAGTACCTCGGTATTGTTTCAATTCGTTATTAACAGATTGCAGCACATAACCATTGTAAAGTGTGTTCTGTAGCAGTTTCAACATGGCCTTTATCAAAAATTACATCGTTCACAATCTCAAGAAAAAAAGCTAAGTTTTCGAAGTTATTCCCAGCTTCCCATTTTATGTTAATTGCTGATTTTATTTCTTCTTATAAAATGTCTTATTAAATATTATGTCGTAGGCAGAAATTTTTTTTAGCAAAATAAGTATCTACCCTCTGGGGTCTATCGTAACTTTTAAGGGATTATTTTTCTTTCCTTAATGAAACAATTTTTTTTTCCTGTCAATTAAACACTGTTTGTAACCAGTATACAAAATGTCTTTGGGAAAAAAATGTCAGGCATAAATAGGTTAAAGTTGTAATACCACTACCCAAGTAGCACACCCAGTTTTTTAAAGGTTGTAAAATGGTTATTAACGTTGTGACAACCGCTTAAAAACGTTTATAAAACGTTTAAAGGTTATTTGTGGTACCTGGGTAATTAAGAGCTGTAACGAAGAAACCGAGCAGATAAGATGATATTCAAGCAATTTACCCCCCCCCCCATCGCCCAGGTGGAGATAGGGTTACCATATTACAAAACACCGAAATAAGCACACGGCACCATTCACTGCATTTATTCGCCTTAACACATGGAAATTAAGCTAATTTTAAAAAAGCCCGAAATATTACTCGTGTAATCTATTAAATGCACCAAGAAGTTCCAAAAATAATCTAAATGTGCATCTGGAATTTGATTTAGTGTTATATAATTAGGTATTTATAATTTTAAAATCACAAAAGAAAATTTTAATTACTTCAATGATTAGGTAGGCAATTTTATTGGAAGCCCGGCTTTCAGACAAGGGGGGAGAGGGTAAAGGTTATAAGCTAGTGGTACAGCAGACAATGACTCAAATCGAAACTTTTTTTTTTCTACTTTCAACTAGCATATTTTGTAATCCTGAAAATGCGGACGCATGTCAACTTTAGCCTTAATAGAGGACTATGCTTCCGATCCACAGATTTGGTTTCGACAGCAGCTCTTCAAATCATATCCTAGTAGACTGCTTAAAGTTGCAGGTCCCCTAACTTTCCATATGAGCACTTCTTGCTCTGCCAAATGAGGCAAAAAACTGCATTCCATGTCAGTCAAACCCTGCCAGTCGACTTGGTCAAAAAATATGTTGTTCGCTTTAAGTAAGAAAGAGGAATTAACACTCCAATGGGTGAGTGGAGACCAGAGACATTTATCTATTTATTTCATCACTTCATTTCAACTGGGATATCTTCAATGTCATTCTCATCAGTATTCTTTTCCCCTTTTTTTTTGCAGTTACACGCTTCAAGCGATTAGTGTGTGCTTCCAAAGCTCAAGGAAGTATACTAGTTACGTCAAAAAGGCGGTACTACATTTCGGTAGAAAAATTATTACCATAAAACAAACTTATTAAATTTTCATTCTCTACAAATTTTATTGACTTACATCCTCTGAAAATCTTTCAAATGCTTTCATGAGTGGAGTATTTAACTTTTGTATGATATGTGTTTCATATAAATTTACTTACAATCCAAAAAAAAAAAATGCTTATTTCTGCAAATACAGAATTATAAAATCTATTGACTTTATTGCAGTTCAAGTATGGAGTAAACTTAAAATACTTCAATCAATCAAAGTGGGGAGAGAGATCGCAGAAAACCTGTTTGCAGAACTTAACCTGAGATTTTTTTTCTATAATCACCTGTATTAACAATAAATTAATCGTGAAAAATTTGGGGCATCTTTCAAGCTGAACGGCTCTTGTACCAGCTACCCTTTTGCCTATGCATGGTCTTGAGAAAAAGTTATTCTTTTTATTTATATGGTAGTTTCTGAACAAAAGTAAAATGAATTTAAAATTCGGTTTTAACTATGTTGTTAATTAAACTAAGTCCAGATTGTATAGTTGCCAGTTTGCACAGTTCAATACACAACATTTATTTCTATTAATAGAACCATTCTATACTATGCTGTATTTAAGTGTTTGCACAATTCAATCCATAACATTTTTTTATACTAATTGATCCATATAGCTTGTCTGTTTTACTGTTTTCACAATTCAATGCATTCATTTTTCAATTCAGCTCACCATTTCACGAAAACATGCAGCTGATACTAATTCATCTTTTGGAACTCGAATTTCAGGCCCATTGTCAACACAACTGTAGATGGCGTTCCTACTTTCCTCACATTACCCCTACCTGGAGACAGTGCTCAGCCGAACAACATCCGTGCTGGTCGTAAAAGCCGTCAGGAGTTGCGAGCGCTCGACGAACGAGAACTAATTTTCGAACTCGTCAAAGACATCTGCAACGATCTCGAAATCCGAAGCTTGTGTCACAAAATCTTACAGAATGTCAGCATCCTGACGGATGCCGACAGATGCTCCCTCTTCCTGGTGCGAGGGGAGAAATCTAACAGGTAGGTGAAGATTAGGTTATTTGAAGCCTAGTAATAACCTGATATGATGTATAATAAAATGAAATTACACGGATGAAAAGCATTGTGCTTCTCTGGTAAGTTACCCTCCGACACTGACAAAGTTTGCTGTCTGTGATCTGGTATGATGTGTAATAAAATGTTAAATTACAGAATACAAAGTACAGTGCTTTTCTGGAAAGTGGACATCTGACACAGACTAAGTTTACCACTATCTATAATCTGGTATGATGAGTAATAAAATGTAAAATTACAGAATAAAAAATATAGTGCTTTTCTAGAAGTAGACCTCCGACACAGACAAACTTTACAACTATCTATTATCTCGTATTAAGAGCAATAAAATGTTAAATTATAGAATGAGAAGTGTAGTGCTTCTTTTGGAAAATTGACCCCCCGACATTAGCACAGTATACTACTTTTTCGGCTAGTATAGGGCAGGGTAATTCGCGTTGAACCAAGTTTGGTTACTTTCGTAGTCGTTTTGCAAAAGTATTCCAACTGATATCCACGGCTGTTATTACCCTTTCCTGTTACCCAAAAAAGAGGTTAAGTTTTGTCAATGCCAAAGGTCAACTTACCAGAGCAGCCCTATATATCATCAAAAGTTGACATATAGTGCTTTCAAACATTGGAATTGAAATCAATTCATTCTGATATACAAACCTACGTCAGAAACCATTCCCTAATTTCGGACCTGACTGTCGCACTATTTCTGCAGTTACATTTGATCTGCTTCTGTTCTGCCATCTAATTTAGTTTTTAGTACCAAGTATTTTCCAATTTCGAAATCTTTATGCAAATGCACAGTGTTTTTGCAAATGTCACTTAATAGCGTTTCTGCGAATGCATAATGATTGAGGCCACTATTACAAGGCGTAGCCAACGAACCTATAAATGATGCCAGTAATTACAATTTGTTCACAGATCTATTTGAAGTATTTTTTAAATGCTCATAAGTCTTTTTTATACCGCCTGAATATCAACCGAAATGAGTATCAGTTTTTCGGAAAGTTACCTCTTTTCTCGACCTTGCTTTAAGTGCGTGCACTGTCCTTTGACTTTCGGGATTTTTGATGATCTGTGCTGCTTCAGTGGAAACTTTACTGATTTTTTGTTGTCTTAAAAGGAAATAAGTTGTGCTTTTTAATGAAAATAGAGCGTTCAATCTTTCGCTGGACCTGGAAGTCTACCGGTTCTCAACATGTCGGCCAAGCTTCTACACTGTTAAAATTTTTCCTGAAATTTTACGGTAAAAGTTACTGGCATCCATGTTGCCAGTAACTTTTACCGTAAAATATTTTTTCACTGTAAAATTTTACGAAAGAGAAAATGAGAATAAAAATGCGCGAGATACGAACGACAAGGATCGAACCCGGGACCGAATTCTTTCACGCTGCTTTACTATCCACGGTACCAGATGAGACACATCAGGAGAGCGGAAATAGGGTGTCATCTGCAATTCACAGTAAGTCAGGTGGTGATCAATTGGCGCTGCAATCGCAATTTTTTTATCGGTACAATTTACTGTAAAAATTTCCTGTACTGTAAACGCTACATTTTACAGTAACATTTACCTTAAAAGCTTCCTGAATTTTTAACAGTGTACGAAACGTGTTAGCACTAAAACAAGAGTGACAAGCATCCTAAGAAAGTATTAATAAAAAAATGAATGTCAAAGGAAAAAAGTACATTTCGCCTGACATAAGGAAAAAATACGCCTTTGCACTTGTATAACATTCACGTAAATAAGACTGTATTATAGTACTGAGCAGTATATTCAATAATTATATTTTAATAGCAAAATAAAAACAGTTTTAATAATTATTGATTCCACTGAACTCTTTTCTCTCTGCAAAGGTTTCTGTCTTCAAGGCTGCCGCTGTGGAAAATCCTGGTTTTGAAAGGTAGAAATTGATAAGGGTAATGTTAGAGAAAATATTTATAGGTACCGCTTGAGATCGTTTTGAAGTCCTTCACCATGTTTAATGAATATTCAGCAACAGATTTGGAAGATAAATTTCTAGAATTGATAACTCTAAACCGGATGTTTAAAAGTGTGTTCCACACGTGATAGGTAAACTTCATCAAATTTTTTTAAAAAAGAACAAAATTGGAAAATATTTGTTTGCTTAACATATCACACGAGCCAAGTACTTCTAGTAAGTCAACCATTTTTTAACTTGCAGCCCTTATTAATATGTTTAGGGGAAAGTACCCCAAAACGGGAAAGCTAATCTATTCTTCGCTTTATTTCTTATTGTGTACAAGGTACATTCCAAAGTTTGACATCATTTAAAAATATGCACCTTTTCAACTACTAAAAATACCTTTGTCATATTTTCTCAATATTATTTATGTGAAAAATACTGGTTTTAAAAAGTCTTATACGATCCCGTTTTACCCTACCAAGGGTGGGTAAAACGGGATAGGGATTTGTATGTTATTACGTTTTTGCTGATTTTACTTTTGATTTAGTTTTTGGAACAAAAATAGGCTACGTAATTGTAAACTTGAAAAATTACATAGCACAGAAATCACATAAAAATATGTCGTCTTCTTCTTCTGCTTTGGAACAGGCTTCGTGAACCCTAGCAGCTCGAGCATTGTATCCAGCTTCCTTCTACAGAATTCGATTCAAGATACAAAGCGTTGCAGAAAATACATGCTTTATCTTTTTCAGCTTCATCTTCAGAAGACGGCGATGTCCAACCTTGGCTCACTGATGATTTTTTTTTAGGTTTTCCTATATTTGTTCTATTTTCTTCGATTTTTGCAAATGATGATTGTGTGGTGGTTCAGAGTAAATTTTTTTAACTTTATCTGCCTGTTTTGCATCACCGTTTGGTATTCTTTAACGCCTCGTTTCTTTTGTCATCGGAACATTCAAGAGATTTGTTTTGGCAGCCATTTTTTTCAGCTTTTTCTTTCTTTCTCGTTCTTTTTTTTTTTTTTTTTACGTTCTTCTTTTTCGAACTCAAGTTTATATGGGCTTCCTGTTAAAATTGCTGTTTTTCCTCTTTATTTTGAGGTCTTAGTTCAGTCACTCGTGGTGGAGGTGGAATTTCTTTGGGTGAAAAAGAAAATGGCAGTAGAGGACGATAATATAGCCCAAGTCCTTTGTTTCCTGTTGAAGTGAGCGGTTGGATAAGGTCTGCGTTTGTACTAGTGTTATCGATGCCCTCATCACTAGGTGATTCATTCAATACTGTTTCTAATGGTTGTGATTACTGCTTTAGATGATACGAACTTGAAGATCCTTCGAATCTGGCCTCGTTTTGTTGCAGATTTAATGGTTGTTGGAGCGTCATGTTCTGAGCATCCGGCAATGGGTGATCTGTTGGAAGAGAAGAAGCGAAGAGATGTTCAGGAAAGGCATCTAGGGCTATATGAAAAAAATGCCTGCTTTCCTGAACCCATCCACAGTAGTTTGGACTAGAGCTGCTCATTGAAATGCTGCATTGAACATCTTTCCTAGTTCGTAGATATTAATCCCTCTGCCAGGATGGTTAAACATCCACTAGCGAACTTCTTGCTCGCTTCGTGCTGCTTAAACACACTGCCAAAACATTAATGGAAATGGTCGGGTAAAACGGGACACACCAAAATTGTATCCCGTTTTGGGAACCCCAAAAGTGTCCCGTTTTGCCCGACCATGATGCTTTTGACAACATAAAGGGTTGACCCCTGAACCGTCACTCACTAGCAATATTTAAGTACACGAAATTGTTGCTAAAAGAGTTATGAACAAAACACAGTACTAACCGAAATTGTTCCGAAGAACGGAGAGGCACACGGATAGTTGTTCTGCAGTCAAAAATTAAAAAGTAAGTAAAAATCTCAATTTAAAACTTTGAAAAAATATTTCTTTTGCGAAATAAGTGGCTAGCGTTGAAATATCAACTGAGAATGCTATCGTGGTGGTCAAGAACGAGTTTAGCTTGTCTCCCGCGAGATAGTACTACCAGTCTAGCTCCGAGGCTCACTATCCCGTTTTGGGCAACTGTCCACTATGTCTATGAAAAATTATAAGGAAAATTAAGTCCAAATTGTCCCACGCTTGGATCACCTTAATATTGTAGGCTCTGATATTTAATTCTCTGTTAAAAACAAAAAATGTTTTCTTTTATTTCAAATTAAAATATACAAATTTAAAAGATAAAAAACTATATTTTTTGTCCTAATAATTGATTTAATTTTTCTTTTAGGTGTCTAGTAAGTCAGCTTTTTGACGTTTCGTGCAATTCTACTATTGAGCAAATGCAGAAAAAAGCAGAGATCAGTATACCTTGGGGCACAGGAATTGTTGGATACGTTGCTGAAAGTAAAGAGTCGCTGAATATACCAGATTGTTATAAGGTATGAACATGAACAGCTACTTATGTTTCCTTGGTGCAATATTACAGGGGAAGGGGGACAACTTTGAAAACCCAAGTAACTTGAATTATTTTGAAGCTGTAGAAACGCGTAGAACTGACACAAGACTTTCATTTTTTTCCTTCTTTCTTTTTTCTTTTTCTTTTTCTTTCTCTTAAATAATACATTTTTAGAACGTAGGCCAGCATACTTCTGCAAAGAAAATAAAAAACTGAGAAATATGACTCTTGAAAAGGAAGGGATTGGTGTTGCTACTTCCTAGAAACACAAAGAAAAAATGTGTCGTTCAATGTTAAAGTGGTGTATCACGTTGTTGATGATTTGACTATGCCTGATCATGTAAAGCGTGTTGCAGATGTTTCATCAGAAAAAAACAATACTACTCTATAGCTACTATTAGTCACTGGATATAACATCTTTCATAAAGGGTTTCACTTTGCTTTTCTGATAAAATATATCATTAAATGTGATACCAATTAGCAAACAAAAACGTATTTTTAAGATATTTAAATTGACCAGTTTGACAATGAATGATACAAATATTGACAAGTGCTAGTCAGTTCTCACCATAATGCGTTTTTCAGAAAATTCCTTTCACTTGTGTAAAATTTCTGAAGAATGTCCACACAAAATAACAATAACAACAACAACAATAATGATAATAATAATATAATATTATAACATTAAAGGATTTCAAATCCAATCGAACCTCGTTCTGACAAACTCCATGGGACCTTTAAAAGCAGTTCGTCTTGTCTGAAGAACGGTTCACTACTAACCATAGGGTGGGGATAGGAAATGTAGTTCGCATTAGCAGTAATCCTTTTTAAGCGTGTTTGCATTAACGAGGTTCGACAATAGAATGCAATGGTTTGAAGCATCAGGAAAGAACTGGAGTGATTCTGGAAAAAAGTACCTGAGAAGAATTTTACAGCATTTAGTTACGGTATAAAAAAAAAAAAAAAAAGTTGCGAATCATGAAGACGAACAGAAGGGAAAAAAATATCGAAATCGATTGATATCTTCCGTTCGCGCATAGGGCCTAAGTTTAACAAAAAAAAATAAAACACTTCATTTTTTGCCATTTTTTTTTTCTTTTAAACTTTTGAATTGGATGTTTTCGTAACGTAATAGCACGGAAAATTGCTAATTGTGAAGACAAAAAGAGGGGAAAAAATTATCGAAATCGATTGATATCTTCCGGTCGTGCATAAAGCCCAAAATTAGACAAAATATGAAAAAAACTTCATTTTTGCGATTTAAAAAAAAAAATTTAACTACATGTTTTTATAATATTTTCGTGCGGAAAAGTTGCTAATTATGAAGACAAAGGGAGGGATAAAAAAGAGAAAAACAATTATCGAAATCGATTAATATCTTCCGGTCGTGCTTAGGGCCTAAACTTTGACAAAATATGAAAAAACTTCATTTTTCCATTTTTTTTTTTTTTATTTTTGAATTTGATGCTTTCGTAAAGCAATAATTTGTAACGTTTTCTAATATAGCCTAAAACATTGTGTTTTGATTTGGTTTTGGTCAGTTGATATCTTCCGGTCGCGCATTAACCCCAAAATAATAAAAAAGTTACATGTTTAGGCGTTTTTGGTTTTTGATGAATAATTTTTAAATGAACCAGCCGTAGTATTTTTTTTTTTCAGATGAACTGACAATAAGATAGAAAACAAAATACCAGGTTCAGTTGATGTTTTCCAGTTGCGAAAAATCCATAGAAACTCTCATGCGCAGACGTCGGGCAGCAATCCACGCAACGTCCCTCGGCTGGCCCTACAGCTCTCTTCCACTCCATCGCCGCGCCGCCTTCCTAGGACCACGTCAGTTGTCTGTCTATACTGTTTTTTCAGTCTGCGTTTCTATGTAGTAATCGCAGTGTACTATTATTTAGTTTGAAATCTAGTAGTTGTCTGTAATCATGTAGTTTTCTGCTGTGTGTGGACTCGGTGATTTATCGAAAAAGTTATGTAATAAGACAAATATTTAACTGCCCCACTTTGTTACTTCAAAAGAACTGCCATCAAGCAAGCCGTCCACTGGCGAAGACATCATTGAGTGCTGTACTCAAGGAAGCTTCAATTTGGCACTAGAAATTCATAATGGTGTCTTCGCCAGTAGGGAGTTAGTTTGATGGCAGTTCTTTGGAGGTCAAAAGTGGAGCAGCCAAATATTTGTCTTGTTATTAGAGTATTTGTCTTGTTCAGGGGTACCCATCCCCCCTAAGCTCAATGGCGCAAATTCCCCCCCAAAAATTTTCACAACCCTCTTGTGCTTTTATTTTTAATTTTACCCCTCTTTTTATTTTGTTTATTTTTTTAAACATTATTTATTTATTTATTTTTAATATTATTCATTTATTTTTTAAATTATTTATTTTTTTTAAATATTATTTATTTTTTTAAATAGTATTTATTTTTTTTTAATATTATTTGTCTTTTTAAATATTATTTATTTTTTTAAATATTATTTATTTTTTTAAATATTATTTTTTAATTTATTTTTTTTAATATTATTTGTCTTTTTAAATATTATTTATTTTTTAAAATTTTATTTTTTCATTTTTTTAAACTATAACCATTATTTTTCTTTATATTATTAATTTTTTAAAAGTTCGAATTATGCGCAGAATGGAATTGCTTTTTTCCCCTTCCTGACATTCCAAGCGCACACACACGCACACAAAAATAAAGAAATAATAAGGAAAAAAAAGAAATAATTTAAATTTAAAAAAAATGAATAATTTTTGTTAAAAAACCGTAAATAATTTAAATTAAAAAATAAATCAATAAATAATTTAAATAAATAAACAAATTAGTTTAAAAAAATCCCCTCCAAACATTTTGATGGCACAACTTGCGCCATAATCCCCCCCCCCCCCCCGTGGCACCCTTGGTCTCGTTAGTACATAACTTTTTCGTTAAATCACTGAGTCCACACACAGAAAAAAACTACATCATTCCAGAACACTATAAGATTTAAAAAATGAAAACAACTAGATTGAACTAAATAACAGTACACTGCGATTACTACATAGAAACGCAGACTGAAAAAACAATGTAGGCAGACAACTGACGCGGTAAAAGGAAGGCGGCGATGGAGTGAAAGAGAGCTGTAGGGCCAGAAGAGCGACGTTGCCTGGATTGCTGCCCGACGTCTGCGCATGAGATTTTCTAAGGATTTTCGCAACTGGAAAACATCGACTGAACCTGGTAGTTTGTTTTTCTATCTTATTATTATTTCATCTGACAAAATACTACGGCTGTTTCATTTTAAAATTATTCATCAAAAACCAAAAACGCATAAAAATGTAACTTTTTTTATTATTTTCGGTAATTTTGGGGTTAATGCGCGACAGGAAGATATCAACTGACCAAAACCAAATCAAAACACAATGTTTTAAGGCAAAATTAGAAAACGTTAAAAACTATTGCTTTACGAAAGTAACAAATTAAAAAATTTAAAAAAAATTGCAAAAATGAAGTTTTTTCATATTTTGTCAAAGTTTAGGCCCTAAGTACGACCGGAAGATATTAATCGATTTCGATAATTGTTTTTCTCTTTTTTATCCCTCTTTTTGTCTTCATAATTAGCAACTTTTCCGCAGAAAATATTATAAAAACATCTAATTAAAAAATCGCAAAAATGAAGTTTTTTTCATTTTTTGTCAAACTTTAGGCACTATGCGCGAACGGAAGATATCATTCGATTTAGATATTTTTTTTTCCTTCTTTTTGTCTTCACAATTAGCAACTTTTCCGCGCTATAACGTTACGAAAACATCCATTTCAAAAAAATTTTAAAAATTCGCTAAAAATGAAGTTTTTTCATTTTTTGTCAAACTTTAGACCCTATGCTCGAACGGAAGACATCAACCGGTTTCGATAAAAAAAATTTCCTTCTTTTTGTTTTCATGATTCGCAACTTTTTCGCACTATTACAACTTCGAAATAAAAAAAAAGTGTTTTTTCGGTAAACCCTAATATACATGTGACCACTGAAAAAAAAGTATTGTATATGGCTACACTGCTGTTAAAACCCTATAATTTCAGTTGGCTCCGTTTTCGGTTTCTGATTCCGTTTGAAACAAAGTAAAAGTTCACAATGGCACTTTAATTAAAAAAAAAAAAAAAACATTTATTAATTAATGTATTCTTTTTCCACCCATTGAATGACTTCAGACAACAAGTGTCGCATATTCGTGCATAGCGCCAAAAGGTTCAGGAAATAATATATATTTTTTAAGCTAGCGTAGAAAATTCTGCTGTTAACCTTGTCATTAAAATAAGCTAATAATAAGGCACTAAGTGCAACGAAAACGTCGAGCAATTCTTTCTTTAATAGCTCAGACGAATTTTCTCCTGAAAGAGGCGAGGCATGTGATTATTAGTAGCTAGAATTCTCCTGAAAATCACAAAATCCTCCAAGTTCTCAGTTTAAAAATCAATACCTCTGGGAGTACTGAACTAGGGGTTGCATTTGTGTGTGTGTGTGTGTGTGTGTGTGTGTGTGTGTGTGTGTGTGTGTGTGTGTGTGTGTGTGTGTGTGTGTGTGTGTGTGTGTGTGTGTGTGTGTGTGTGTGTGTGTGTGTGTGTGTGTGTGTGTGTGCGTGTGTGTGTGTGTGTGTGTGTGTGCTTGAGGTCTCTTTGGACTTTCCCAAAACAGGGGGGAGACGCAAAGTAATATTCAACCTGGAAGTAAAAACAGAAAGCACCGGCAAGTGCGTCTCCTAACCTGTTACCCCATGTTCAAATGGAAGCGTTCATGACTGCCAGGCGCGCCTTTCGAGGTTAGACAGAAAATGCCACAATTAGCGAAATTAAAAGAACCTAAGCAAATAAAAGTATCATTTGTATCTTGTATGCCAAGATTGTAGCAGCACTTTAGGATGGATTTTGAAACAATTTTTATTTTTCAGTAATAAGAGCACGACAACCAAAAGTAAAATGATTATGCAATTATTTATTTTGAACTGAATTACAAGAAATCATTGTATCAGCTACGTTTTCAAAAAACACCAAGCTTTCAAGTTGTGAAGTATCAAAAGAAATTTGAAGTAGGTAGGCTATCATTCGAAGAAAAATATAGATAAACAAATATACGAGAGAGCATTTAAATTAACTGCTTATGGAGGAATAGGAGCTAATTATTACAAAGCCCACAATTTTCCTCGATTGTAAAGAAAAAAGGTTTTACGTTTTTATTCGGTAGAATTATTACCTTAGGCAAAGTACAATAAAATGTTTCCAATGAGATAGATGTTAAAATAACTTATCATAATGTAACTTCTCATCTTTCATGAGTTTAAGTATCGTCGTTCTGTATTTATTTCTTTAAATGTAATTCATCAACATTAAGAAAACATGGATCCTTATTAATCAATGTCTAAAGAATTGATGTTTTACCGAAAAGATCCGCATCAATGTTGCATTCCAATGTGGTATTAAAAAAGGGCAAGGCGCTGCGCCCTCTCTAAATCACCTGGAAGAAATATTCTGCGCAAATTTGCGATTATCTGAGAAGAGATAAAAATCTTCAGCTACACCGGTAAGTTCCATGTCATCTTTCAATGTCATTTGTACCCGCAAATAAGTATGCATAAGCTCTAAATGTATAAATTATACGCAACTAATACTTTGAATTGTGCATGTAGACCCCCTCCCCCTCTTCTTTTTGAATAATAAAATCCGAATTAATTCCATAAATGTATCACCGCGAATGACCATAAAAATCTCTGCAGTGTGTGCAATAAAATCTGCGAGTTTGATTTTCAGTTCTATGTCGTCCATTATTAATTGCGCTTGTGGATGTAAAATATATTATTTCATTATTAATATTTCACAGGATTCCAGGTTTAATGATCAAGTTGACCTTAAGACAGGCTACACGACACGGAATATGTTATGCATGCCTATAGTAGATGTGGATGGAGAAGTTAAAGGAGTGGCGCAAATCATAAACAAATGCGGTGGCGAAGAACCGTTTACAGACGTTGATGAAAAAGTAAGTTATTCTAATGTAGTCAGTACATGTATAACAGGCAATGCTTACTCTTTAAGTGGCCCGACTGGATAATGAGGATCATCAATTTTGGTTCTGAATCTTTGTAGCAAATAATCCGGTTACATTTGTTTCTGTTTCTAGTAGTGTAGCTTAATTCTGTCGAAAAGTTTCTTCAGGTTGCTGCAATAAACATTTGATATGCGGTTTCCTGATTTATTATAAGCTTACACGGAGCTTCAAAGTTGAGAGCAATATCGTATCGAATGAAGGGCTTTAAATGTTGCTCAAAATAGGAGATCCCAGGTAAAATTATTGAAAAGTGGCAAGAAACATTTTAAAAGTATCTGAATGTTGGAATTGCTCAATTTAAAATTTCAAAAAAATTTTAATTTCCTACTTCAGAAATCGTTTCACTAGCTATTGCAGTTATCACGGCCACGGCACTTTTGTTTCCTGGGGTGATCCGTGCACAAAAAAAAATATTTTTAAAGAATAAGTGGTTATTAATTAATGCTTCGGTTTAACTTTCATCATGTTGGTATCTTATAAGTATGTAATGAATACAAAAATATAGCTTTTATTTCATGGCGTGCTTTTTATGTCCATCTTTTTATTATTATTTTATTTTGTTTAATGGTGCAAGAGCCTTTATGGGCTATATTGCTACCCCCCTCGTTTTAAAACCTCAAAAGAGAAAAAAAAGACTTCCATAACTAGTGGTCAAAGATGTTTTGTGATTATGTATTATAATCAAACAGGGCTCGCACTAAGCGTTCGTGATCTTGCCCAATGCGATGAGATCGAAAAATTGGCGAAAACAATTCTGATTTAACTAAAGTATTGGCAAACGAAAAATTATCAGAAATTTCTACATGGGAAAAAAATATGCATTCTGCAGGAAAACATAATTAAAATTCTTTGACTAAGACTTTTGAGATTTGGCAAAGACTTATGAAATTTGAATAATTTACTAGCTAACAACTTAAAATCCTTAAAGCAGGCCCTGGCAAAACATCAATGTTGAAAAAGGATCAACTTCTTTAGAGCTTTTTTTGGAGAAACATCGATGTTTTAATAAAAACACATGGATATTTTTAAAAAATCGCATCTCTATTTCTTAATTGCGCTTCAGCGACCTCAATCAATCTTTTTTGAAGCTGCATTTTTCTTTTTTTTTTTCGGTTTTTCTTCCTTAATAATGTAACCTATCCATTCGTGTAACCCGCTGCTTTGAATTAACAACTTGTCCCATCTAGATTGATTGTTAGTTTTATCACATTATTGACGCACCCGCTTCAATGAAGATAAGGTATTTATAGTGTGTGTGAGGAATAATGGGGAGAGAAGTTACAGTAACATTGAAAATTGCTTCAGTTCATTGTCATGCTTTCAACAACAAATCATTAAATAAGTATGAAATTGTATAATTTGAAAAACAGAATGAAATAGATTGATAAATAATGATCTTTAAAACATTTGAAGGGCTTGGGAGATGAAGGGGTTAAGCGACAAAACAGAAATTGCGAGGAATTAAATTTCAAATTTTTATTGTTGCAGTTGTTGCAGCTTTTTTGTTTTCTATTTTTGTCGTTAGTGTGCGTATGAAATCGGTCTAATGATATCTACTTTTTGATGTACCAAGTTTTATTTGCTTAATTGTATCCTTTGCTTACCATTGTCCAGAGTGTTCATTTTTCAAAATGTAACTTTGCCCTTTCATCCTCCAAGCCCTTCAATTATGAATGTGTCAAAATATATAGATTAAGTCTCATTTATTTGGGAATGCTTAATTTTAAATAGGAGGGGGTTGAAATAATCATTTGACTATAGAACACAACCGTCGCTCTTTCTCTGTAGATTTTAATGTAATACTTTCAGTCTGAAAATGTTTACCCATTTCATCAGTTCTAGATGTCCCTAGTTTCCTTCGCTATAGATATTATGCGAGAAATTAGAGATAGAAACTGTTGCCTTATCTTCTACTCCCTTTTTTCTCTCAATTTTGGATATAACCTCGGAAATTCATATGGTTTGTTCTATCTCCCATAAGAGTTAGTGTGGAACCTTCCACAACTTCTTCGCATGGTTTCAAAAGTTTTTTCCTTACCAGTTTTCTACTGTTCTTTCAAAAGCTTGTATTGAAATCTTTTCCTTTTACTCCTTGCAGATAAATGTAGTGTATTTCTGAGGAACGGCTACTACGATCATTGTATTCTGTAATCTAATTTAAATCGGTTTAAGAAAAATAGTAATTTGAATTTCTTATGACACCTTATAAATATCTTCTATTCATTATGATTACATTTTGAACCCAATGTCGTTATAAGTCAAATATTTGAGCTTTGGTTTTAATTTTTGCCAATTTTAGCAGTCATAACGTGTTTTATCCTTTCGCAGAGGTTCTAGGGGCTGCACCTCTCTAGAGGGCGAAGAAAATTTCCAAGGGAAATGGGAGTGGATAAAAATAATTTAGAAGTAACAAACAAAAGTTTAAATTTAATGGTCACATGTTAATTTCAAATAACAGTGTCATCTTTCTCGGGGATTAATGTGGTGCACCCCAACCTCACTCAAATTCTAGATTACTTTGTGTTTATTTCTTTATTTCATGGACTTTCTTCACATGTTTTAATTTTAACGTGTTCTACTATACCCTGTGTAACCTGAGGAGGCGGCCGGAAGTGAAATTTCCCCTGATGGTTGTCATAGTTACGGTGCTTGTGCTATGGACTTTTCTCCCACTTAGCTTTAGTAACAATGGTTAAATGCAAACGATTGAAATGGGGGAGTTTCCTTCAGTCAAAAGTACTACTTTTTGTTACTGAAATTGATAGAACGATATAAAAAAATAACATGGGCCCGGAAAATACTTTAATTTTCCCAACAGTTTATTTTTTATTAATTTTTTTAAATACTCTACCTTGAAAACGGGGCGTGGTTTTTGTGGCGTCAGTGGTGCACCTAACAGCTCTCTTTCCAATTATAACACCATTTTGCTTGACTTGAGTTGTCCAATCGCAGGAATCGGTGACGTCACGACCTTCGTCATCTCACTACAACCAATTAGATTTCGCGCTTACGTGCACCACTGACGTCATGCGCCAGATTTTTTTTTTCGGATTAGCATCTTCACTTCACTTCACTTCACTTCACACTCTCCAGGGTCCCCCGTACCTACCACAGCTTCGTGGTTTAACCGGGATAGGGCCCTGAAGAGCGCTCTGTTCTTAATTTTGAACCAGAACCTAGAGTCGAGCAAACCCTAGGGCCCAGCACCCCCAGAGGTATCGTTTCACTTGGAGGACTTTGTGACCACGACATTTTTAACGCCTCCCAGCCACCATTAATCAAGGCGGTGGATCTTTGATCGGCTGGGTTTCGAACCCGGGTCCCTCCGGACACGAGTCCGATGGCTTACCGATCGGGCCACCACGGCCTCGGATTAGCATCTGCGCACCGGTTAAAATAATTCATAAAAAATATATAACTGTGTCAAAAAATTAAAAAAAGGTCAATTCCTATGTTTTGAAGCATGCTCTTTCAGAAAAAAATACTTTTGAAATTTCGGAAACGCCCCAATTATTTCGTGCGTAAACTATTATTCAATCAACGTTAATATAATACTTTTTGAAGCATTTATACATGACGGATACTCATGATGGCAGGTCTTACTAAAACAAACCATTTAGCACTAGATTTGTTAGAAAACGTTTAGAAATAACTGAAATACGAGGACATAAATAAAAACGTAAGCCTAATTCGATAAACATAAAAAAAAAAATGAAATGCCTCAACAGCAGTGTATAAAAAAAAAGAGTGAAACTGTTGTCTTTCGTACGGTTTCTTTGAAGACGATGCGAAATTTCTAAATTGATACGCCTATTTTAAAGTTATAGAGTATAGTAATATGTTCAAAATAAAGAAATGTGCAGAAATATTAAATTTTGTTCGTGAAATTATAAAACTTTTCCTTTAATGAAAGCTATCCCGGGGAACTTCATTTTCTGTTGGTACAGTGAAAGCCAGCTAATTGAATCAGCAGCTTCAATGAATCAAATCGTCAAATGTAGATCAAAATCTTTATTGAATCTGCCGCTTTATTCAATCAGTAGCTTAATTAAAGGAAAACTGTTTTGAACAAACCTGATTTATATAAGCGGCGGTCAGTGCACAATGGTCGCCGGTTAACTGAATCATTGGTAGCTTGCATGAGCCGCTTGAATAAATCAAATTGTCAAACACAGAACAAAATCCAGCTTCATAAAATTAGCCTCATTATTGAATCACCTGATTTATTGAATAAAAACTGTTTAGAATAAATGCGATTCATGTAAGCGGCGGCCACTTTAACCACTTCTTTGGGGGGGGGGGGACTTGACCTTCCCTAAGTGCTCAAAGGAGAGTGTAGAGCCTGAAAGGTTGAGAATTCCTGCGTCAGAGTTCCATTTCCTTCATTTGGTTTCAAAATGTACTTAGATTTTTTTTAACGGAATCAAGATGATAATGATCAGAAATCATTTGGCATTCGAGAAGATAATGATCTTTCTAGAATGATCCTGCATTCCATAGAATACAGAAATCAAACAAACGCTACAAAGAGGATACTATTAAATGAATGCAGAACGACCGATCGTTTATTTCTGACACACAGTAGCGAAGCCGATGATGAATGACTTTAACAATCATTAAAGCCATTCATCAAAATTTTAAATCTAGTTTATCGAAATAACGGTTGGAACCATTAATTACGAAATCGAGGCGGAAAATTCAAAAGCTGCCGTACCTCAAGTCTTTTGCAGTCGTTTTACGAATCTATTCCAATTGCATAAATATGTAAGAAGTAATTGCTATGTTTCATTTTGAAACCAAGGTAAAGTGATAAAAAACCATGCATTGACACTCATATGACAAAAATGTCTCCCATTCATAAAATGACTTTTCCCCCTCGCCACATCAGTACTCAAGAAAAAAGTTTCTTTGGGGGATATCGTTAAATTTCGGATGGGGATATGGTTGCTTTTCGTCATTTTGTGCGGTCAAAAAGGGAGAATTTCTATGTTTCACTGGAGGGGGGGGGGGGAGAAAACCAAATCTACTGGTGACAAAATGGGCAATTGACTTTTATTGCATTCTGTAATATTCTATCTCTAACCTGGAATATAAAAAGAGATCATAATACGGGGGAAAAGTCTTCACTTTAAACCCAGACACTAAAACAGTATTTTTTCCTAAATCAGCAGAAAATAATAATGAATCTCGCTTAATTTTAATCTCTCTCTCTCTCTCTCTCTCTCTCTTAAATATAAGAGAAAGGTGAATGAAAAAATGTGTTTACAAACTCATACTGTAGAGATAAATTTCTAAAAATGTAGTTTTTAAGATTATCATTATTTATTTCTTATTTTTCTCTATTCATCCAAATTCATCCAATTTAAATTTATTGCATTTTATCTTCTTTATCAATTTAGATACTAGTAATGTTTGCCATCGAACATCAAAACTTTCGCAACACAGTAAAAATCTTAAAAATTAAAATTCAACGGCAACTTCATCTCGAAATTTCACCTTAACTCCTTATGAGCTAATGTCGAAACCATGTGAGAATGGGAGGGTTAAAATCAGCAAGCGTTTCGTTTCCAATTAAAAGATTACTGTCAAATAGGTATGTGACCTAAGAGCGCACCCATGTACTTCATTTTTCAAAGTTACAATCCAAAATTATTATTCGAAAATAAAATTACCGTACGTCATACTCTTCATAAGTGCACATATTATTCATCGTTATGTACTTAACAGAGACATGTCTTTTTGGCTCTTAAATATGTTTAGTTAATGACCTTTATCGATGACACATTGTTTTATTATTCACGCATAAAAACTTTAGACCAGTGGTTCCCAACATTTTATTGTCTATCTAGAAGTTAGCTACCACGTAATCCTGTTCTTCTAAGAGTTGCCTGATGCTCATGCGCTGTCAGAAGAAAACTGCTAATGATCTGATCGCGCATCATAAATCATCATTATCGTCTCCATCTTTCAGCTGAATTTTCCGTTAAAGAAAGAAAAAAGAAATGAATTAAGACATTGAAAGTGACTTGAAACTGGAATCTAAAATATATCGCTAAGAAACAAATAGTCAAAAAAAGATTTTTAATTTTTTTTATTTTTTTTAATTTAAGGAGTCGCAGAACCTCAAAAATGACCAAATGACCCAAACATTTTTTATTGCTTATTTCAAAAGTAAAAGTTATTTAAAACACTCGGAAAAATAGCATTTTTCTAGCTCAATTATTGAAAAAGTTATGAGTGACTTCAGGGCATGCACGATATGTGTTCGAATGGAAAAGCAAAACTTTGAAGTGCTTTTTCTCGATGATCAGTTTTTAGTGTTTCCATGTTACTGGAAATGCTAAGAAATTGTTTCTTTTAAAGATACAACTTTAAAGCAATATTTTTTGCACTCAGGATAATATATTTAACAAATCCGTGCATTGAATAAGCATTTGATAAAATACTAATTTTTTTAGGGCTTGTTAAACCTTTAAAAACAAAATTTTCTAATAATTTTTTACGAAATAGTTCACAAAATATTTTTTAATCAATATATAAGAAAATGAATGAACAGATTTTGGAGGTCATTCTTGTTATCATTTAGCAGGAAGAAATTCGAAATAAGTGCAAAATAAAAAAAGCCTTAGGGTTTTGAAAAAAATTGAATTTTCTTACATTTTTCAAAGTTTCAAAAAAACTGAGAAACATTTTTTAATGTTTGAAAATAAATTAATTCATTTTGAAACAAATGCAGAAACAAAGATTTCAAAGAATTATTCTTTTCATATAAATTAAAGAAAATTGTTAGAAAGTTACTGTAACCCCTTAAGATCGGAAAGTAGGGTTTTCAGAAGAAGGCAATGTGTGTCTGTTGGTCTGTTTGTCTGCTCCCCCCCCCCTTCCCCCTAATAAGTTTTGAGTTAACAGTCCGAATCGAATAAACTATTTGTTTGTTCGAGTTCGAAAGATATCGACAAGGACACCTCGCTTGCACATTTCACTTTTTGATTTGAACGAACAGTTTTCCGTTCAATATTGAACAGTTCAAAAAAAAAGAGAGAAACTTTCCTTGCGCGTCTACGGGGAAATTTAAGACCATTTTAGATCCCGAACTTGAAGGCGAATTTCCTTATCAAACAAACTTTGTTGGAAAAAGCTCTCGAAAAAGTTTTTGTGATTTCTCTGCTTTAAGGCTATATTTTGAACTATTCAAAAGTTTTAAACATAGCAGCAAAACTCTTTCTTTTTTTTTCTTTTTTTTTTACACCAAATTTGTGCAGATTAGAATGTATTCTCAATTTTCGCTTTCAAGAAGTAGGAAAAAATTATTAATAAAAATCCACATGTAATATTTCGTCGACTTAACATTGACACAAGCCAGAGATAAATATGACTGTATTAAAATGAAATGGATACAAAGTGTAAATGCTTTTACCCGGGATGCGGACGCGGTGTCAGTGGGGAAATGACTAGCTGCGGACTTCGAAGAATTTTAAGGGCAATTCCACGAAAAGTGGTCCTAACACACCAAATTTTTTTCCCTCCATAATGCAAAAACAAACCTTATTTTTTGACAAAAAAATATCTACTCTTTTTGATTCCAGCATCAATTTTAAGATAAAATTTTTCTTTTCTCATATTTTAGCCTTGTTTAATAACATTGAGACAAATTAAAAATAAAATGCATTGTTAGTGAAAAAATGTAAGAGAATTTTTTTGACCTAATAATCAATTTGTTTTTGGAAAAACTATCAAATATCATGAACGCAGATCCTTTAGTATGATTATATCTCATATTTTTTGTAATAAAGTGTTTCATAAGTTTTTAACCCCTCAAAATATGCAGGTTACTTTTTTTTGGTCACACACGTAAGGCAAAAGAAAGAAAAGTTTTCCCCCGAGGTCTAATTAGGGGACTAAAAGAAAACTATCTCATATCATAAATTAACTTGAAACATAACACTTGTAACCTGACTTACATCTTCATCCATCAAGCTGTCACACACGTAAGGCTTTTGAATGGTTTACATTAAGAGTCAGGTCTTTTCATTTAAATGTAAGGGAGGGGGGAAGTACTTTACATAATTCAACTAAAAATATTGCATATTGGCAAATTGGTTTAAATCGAGATATTTTTTATTAATATTTTCTGATTATATGTAACATGTTTAAGATGAATTTAAAAATTATTACCTATTAAATTCGTATATAACAAAATTAATTTCATTTTCATTCTTCATTTTGTGGATAAATCCTTGCAAAATTTAAGTATTTACTAGCTGCGTTGTCCGGTTGTTTGAGAAACTTTCCCAGGAACCGATTCTTTTAATTGAAACTTTTTTGTTAATCTTCTCTGATTACATGTAACATGTTATATAAATAAATTTTAAAATAACCTATATATAATTCGTATACAAATGAGAATTAATTTCGTCTTCATTCTTTATTTTGTGAACACATCTTTGGAATTTAATTATTTACTAGCGGGTTGTCCCACGAAATCAGATCTTTCGTTTAGGGCAAACAATCAAATATTTAACAAGTGGTTCTGTCCGGCACTGAACGAGCGTACTTTCCCGTTTGCCAATTTCAAATTTCAAATTTGGTAAAATGTTCATCCGAAAGATAATGGGTACGTTGGGGGGGGGGGGGCAATTCGAAAAGTCAAACATGAGAATGAATTGTCCTCGCCGAGATCTTTCTAACAAAAAAAGTTTGTTCAAATCGGACTGTTTAACTCAAAAGAAATTGGCGGGGGACCAGTTGTTTGAGCGGTTCAAAGTTGAACAAAAAAGTGCTCAAACAAAATATTAAATGTGAGAATTATTTATCCTCGCCGAGATTATTAGAACAAAAAAAAATGTTCCAATCGGACTGTTTACTCAAAAGTTGAAGGGTCAGGGGGAAAAACCACGGTAGTCACATTTGATTCATTTTGAGAAAAACGAAATTTAAACTTTACGAACTCATAAACTTCCCCAGTATATACTGTTCTAAAATGACAATAATACATGGACTACAGTGTTTTTTCACGAATATTGCATATACTGGACGAAATTACACTTACTTTTCTAACAGGTGGTAGCATCAGTTTAAATTCAACAAAAAATGGACTACCGTGGTTTTTCCCCCTGACCCTTCAGTTATTAACGGGGGTCAGGTTGTTTGAACGGTTCAAAGTTGAACGAAAAATTGTTCAAATCTAAAAGTCAAATATGAGAATAAGGTCTACTCGCCGAGATCTTTCGAACAAAAAAAAGTTTGTTCAAATCGGACTGCTCACTCAAAAAATATTAAAAGAGGGGGCAGGGGGGAGGGGGGTAGAGACAGACAGACACATATACAATGCTGATAGCTATAATTATCAGTTGTGGAAGTTGAATTGACTTTAAAATGAAGACATGCTGCACGCGGTCACACACGTAAGGCTCTAGTGTCACACAAGTAAGGCAAATTAAAAAAATTTTATTGCTACTCTACGAAGTTTAGAAAAAAATATATGTGGAATACTTGCTTAGTATACTTAGACACATGCACAAAAATCACCGTTCATTTATCTTTTAAAACTTCACAGGAAATTACAAAATAATATGAGGTATAGCTTATTTTCAGATTTTCCGAGTCACACACGTAAGGCTGTATTTAAAATTTTATAAAAAAATTCAAAATTGTCCTATGAAAAAAATAACGCCGCATTACAACTTTCGCATATCTTCTGTTACTCCAATAGCAACCACTAAGGTAGAGATTCAAGTGAAACACGGACGATCGCAACTCACCATTGCAATCGCAAATTCCCAAATTTGGATAAGTTGCAATCGCAATAAATGCTAATCGCACTGACGTCACTACGGGTGGAGCCAAAGAGCTCACAAGCGGTCAGCGATCTCCTCTTATTCGCCAAGTCGGCTGTGACGTTTTATCTAGCTCGTTTTTCATAGGCAAACGTCACGCTGACGTCACGATGTTTTTATCAAGAAACGTTCTAATGTAATTCATTTCCAGTAGCGATTGCAATATGCGATCGCCTGTTTCACTTGAATCCCTGCCTAAGAAATATATAAAAAATATCGTCCTGGTTTTTATTGTTATTTGCAAAGAAATGGTGTTAAAAAGTCACACACGTAAGGCTGGAATGGCCCTTAAAGACTTTTCGACTCCGACACAAACTCTGCAGCCATGAAAGAAATGCAGGCTCGTATTAATTCAGTCTTTGACTCCGACTCCGATTCCTGTTCCCCAAAATCAGTCCAACTCCTACTCTGACTAGTTCTTGTTTCTACTGTAAAAAAATAATGGTCGAGACGATTTGTTTTTGATGTCATTTTTAAGTTTCATTAATTTATTTTGTTTTTGGCAACGAGAAATAAAAGAATTTTCTGTGCTGTTTTAACTGTAAGGCAAGGAGGCTGTAAGGAAAGAGCTAAGCTGACTATTTTTTCTGATGAAAATTGTTTAATCAAGAGGACGTTTTATTATTATCAATTTATTTCCTAAAATACATTTAGTTATTTATCTTTAATTGTTTTCAACGCAGTAAAATTAAAAACCGAGGCGTTTTATTATTACCCAAAAGCTACAGTTACCCAAAAGCCCTTGTGTGCTTTCTATATTTTATCTATTTATATTGAAAACATGTTAAGAATTTTTAATGAAAAAATATATAATGGGCTGCATTGAAGTGCTACTACTGTATTTATTCGCTGACTTTTTTTTTACGTATATATGTTATCAGATGAGAGAGGGGTGTTTTGTTTTTAGAAATCAGCTTTATGCGCTAAAAATGTATGTTTGACATACATTTGTAGTCTTGGATAAAAGAATATGGATCAGCTCTACACGGGAACTTCTTGTTAAGTTATGCAAATACTGTATCTACTATACAGTACCATTATAGTGCTGCATTTTATAACAACTACATGTACGTACGTGCCGTACTATTTTATTTTATGTCTTTTTCTCAGATTGATCCGCTTTGATTTTATACGTCTTAGCAGAGTATTTTATGTTGAATAATTCATTTTTTTTTTATGTACAGTAAGGGCCGAATTCAAGTGAAACACCATTGCAATCGCTTCGAAGCGATCGCAATAGATCAAAATTGCAATCGCTACTGGAAGTCGAATTATGATAGAATCGCGTCTCGTAGCGATTGTAACGTTTCACTTGAGTCCAAACTTGGAAATTTGCGATTGCATTAGTTGCGATCGTCCGTGTTTCACTTGAATTCCTGCATAAGGCAGAGATTCAAGTGAAACACCATTGCAATCGCTTCGAATTGCAATCGCTACTGGAAGTGAATTACATTATCATCAACTTAACTTGGTACTGACGTCACTACGGGTGGAGTCAATACGAGCTCACAAGCAGTCAGTGATCTCCTCTTACGCCAAGTAGGCTGTGACGTTTTATCTAGCTCGTTTTTCATAGGCAAACGTCACGCTGACGTCACGATGTTTTTATCAAGAAACGTTCTAATGTAATTCATTTCCAGTAGCGATTGTAATTTGCGATCGCCTGTTTCACTTGAATTCTTGCCTGAGGTAACAATTTTCTTTATCGTTATATCTGTTGGAGATTATTGTTTACTACATTTCTCTTTCATTTATGATTTTAACGAGATAACCTACGGTAATCAGTTTTGCAATTTAAAAATGACAAGAGATATTCAGATGAATGAATATTTATTTTCTTTAGTCTAAAATGAATTATAATTATCATTTTTTATAGTAGTGCAGTACTTAACATTAGTGTGATGAAGTAAAGAGACTATTTTTCTACTTCTCTGATAACTTTAGTCTTGCGCGTAAATGCTGAATGTAGTGTAATTGTTTGTTTAGGTTAATCGGTTCGTCGTGCTGGTATTTTTAAAGGAAATTGCATTCTTTTACTTCGAGATTCGCAGCAATATTTTGGGAGCAACATTTGTTGGAATACAATATGTTTTTCAACAAGCAATCTTCTTATTGGAATAAACGAATAAAATTTTGTTGCCAATTGCGCTTGGCTATGTACTTATTTGCTTTAATATTTCTCTATGAATATTGTATTGCTTTATAATTCCATTATTTTTTCTGTTTTAAATGTATCAATTTCTATACAGGTCTTTTCCAGATACTTACAGTTTTGTGGTATTGGACTTCGTAACGCCCAATTATACGAAAGATCTGAATTGGAGAACAAAAGAAATCAAGTGAGTAAGTTTCTTTTGCTTTTTTATTCAGTTTTTAGCGTGTCCGTGAACAAAACGTAGAAAAGCACTCTCCATGAGTGTAACATAATGGATGGATGAAAACAGGGTTTTTTTTTTTTTGCAATATTTAAAAACAGGTGTTTTACTACAGTGATATAGGGCAGTAGTAGCCGCATGCTTTTCGCATATAGCAACCAAGCCTTGCAACCAATCCTGGTGGACAAGCAACTTCATGTTTACCGGATGTGTAGCATGGTATTGGGAGTGCTCAGTTCATTTTTTAGCCTTTTTTTAAGTGTAAAATACATTCCGAGTCTCGTGAAAGCCTTCATAACAAAGCAAAAAGAAGATGCATTGATAAAATCAAGATCATTAACAATAAGGATCCATACTTATTAAGTAAAAATACATTTTAAACTGATGCCTGTCTAACTTGCTATACAAATACAAAAAGAAAGAAAAAGAAGGATCGATAGCTCCACAGTTTATGAATATTTAATGCATTAAGAACAATCAAATCAAAACAAGCATATTAGCAGACAGTTTGTTGTTATTCTACTCAGTGGTTAAAAACACGGATAGTTTAGTAAATAATGCTAAATAATGCTTTTTTTAAATGATTGATGCATTGAAAATGAAACATCAGTATAAAATATGAACAAAACAAGCCAAAAATGAAAAAAGAACGGGCCAAAATAACAGTCAAATCTACAAGAAAAAAGATTATAGAGCGAATCATCGGTAAGAAAAGCAGATGACGTTTCCAGTATGTTTAGTTGTCATCAGCACGTGGTGTTTGTTTGTCTACCAGGATGACGTCAGCTACTACTGCCCTATATAGTTGGATTGCAAAATCTTACTCAAATATTTGAGTGTTTATCACATATTAAAATGCCCATATATGCCCACCTCTCCTCTATTGCATTAGCAGCAGCATCAGGAACAATAGAGCACCCGCAAATGTGTGATCAAAAGCCCTCTCAAATGCCCCTCTGTTCTAAAAATTTCAGTGGGGCAATGTGCTCCATGGGCCCCTAATTCCTTGCGATGTTTTTTTTTTTTTTTTTTTTTTTGATATGTTGTTGCAAAAGGATTCTCGAATCCACAAAACTGCAAAACAGCTTCAAGAATTTAGATGCGTTACTACATGGATGTTGTTCTACAAATGTTTGTGACCCTTAAGATTTTAAGGTGTTACACATTATGTATAACAAACATTCAACCAGACTTGGTGCTGCAAATAAAGGGCGGGTGTGCCCATTTTTAGACTGTTTTGTACATGTATTTAAATTGTCATTTTAATTATGTTTTCGCTTTTCTTTTCTTTGTGCAGGTTCTTTTGGATTTAGCGAGAATGGTTTTTGAAGAACAAAGTACAATTGAGCATATGGTCTACAGGATAATGACACATACTCAATCTTTGTTACAGTGTGAGAGGTGCCAAATACTTATAGTTGATGAATCTACAAAGGTAGAATTTAATTAGCTAAGATTCATGTATTTTATATCTTTTAGCGTTTAAAGTATCTTACTAACTACTATTTTTTTATTTATTTATTTATTTTTTTGAAGACATTCTCAAGAGTGTTTGATTTGGACGTTAATGATACAAAAGTTGAAGATGAAAACAGAAAAAGGTGCTCATTTTCTTTATTAATATTTTATAATTTTAAATATCTTATAAAAATATAAATGGAGAAAATAATGTTAGTATTCTTCCCTTGTACAAATGCTACTAACCTAGTGTATTTTTCAATTGGATATGAATGCAGGGGTCAATCTAGAGAGGAATTAGGTCCGTTAAAGGACCCTTCACAAAATTTAGTAACTCAAAAAGGGACCTTTCACAAAATTCAGTTACTCAAAAATAGCCCGTTCACAAAATTCAGTCTCTCAAAAAAGGACCCTTTGCCAAATTCAGAAACTTGAAAAAGGATCCTTCACAAAATTCAGTCACTCAAAAATAGACCTTTCACAAAAATCCCACACTCGAAAACTGACTCTTCACAGAAATCCGAGTTTAAAGAATGATCAGGAAGATTTCTTGCCTTAACTATTTTTCACAAAATTACGAATTAGTTTTCACAAAATTCCAAACTATTTTTGGCAAAATTCCGAAAATAGGACCTTGGTCAATTATCTTGGATTGACCCCTGGAATGTTTTAGAGTTGTTTAATTCTACTATTACTCTACAGTCTACTACTACTCTAGGTACAACCTTGTCAGGGTTAGCGAAGTTAGACCCAGTAGGGTTGCACCCTTTTTTTTTCTTTTTGACCTAATAAATATTATAATATTAGTAAGAAAAGCAATATTTTTTTTTGTGTTAGTTGACATGTACCTTTAATTTTATAGAATGCAATTCATTTCATTTCATTTCACACTCCAGGGTCCCCCGTACCTACCACAGCTTCGTGGTTTAACCGGGATAGGGCCCTGAAGCGCGCTCTGTTCTTAATTTTGAACCAGAACCTAGGGTCGAGCAAACCCTAGGCTCAGCACCCCCAGAGGTATCGTTTTACTTGGAATACTTTGTGACCACGACATTTTTAACCCATTAATGCCTGACATTTTATTTTTCAACGATACTTTGTATACTGGTTACAAATAGTGTTTAATGGACAGGAAAAATAGTTAAAAAATTATCATGTAAAAAATAAATTTTTTATTTAAGAAAGAAAAATCGTCCCTAAAAAGGGACGCTAAGCACCAGAGGGTACATACTTTTGTACCAAATTTTTTTTTCTGCCTACGATGTAATATTGAAAGCGACAATTTATAAGAAGAAATAAAAGCAGCAATTAACATAAACTGGGAAGTAGATTCAGAGAACAAGGAAATATTGGTGTTGTTGAGTATGAAAGTCAGCAAAACATTTGTTCTGCAAACCTACGTATTGCATTTGCTGCATTCCGATAAGGTCTTTTACTTCAATGGGCACATCTTACCTGAGTCTTATTTAAAACAATATAACAACTAGCCCCATAATACCTAACTCAACTCTCTTGAGCTCAATGCATGTTGTACAGCAGCTTTTAAAATAAAAATGAAGAGCGGCTACCACCATTTTTTAGAGTGGATCAAAAACCGGTAGTTCCCGATATTTAATGCATGGGATCTTTTTCCCTATGCAACGTTTGTATTGAGCAACCATATATATTTGGTTCATCAATTTCAATTACTTTCTTTTCGCTGTTGGACAATCGCTTAGCCTTTACAATAGGATAAACTCCATGAAGATTCAATGCAATAGTTATGACATTGCTATTATTCCACCGAACCAACACCAACGTAATATTATTTTACCTGTCATCGACATTTATTCAAAACTTCCTCTCTTTTCTTTTTTGGACAACGTAACTTCAGTTCATGAGCATTTTTTAATCCGATTCTTGCACAAAACAAATAATCACGTAGGAGCGCAAGAGAAGTAAATAAATTCTCACAGTAGAGATCAAAATTGGCATGCTCAGGGAATTCTGAAATTAAATCTGCAACCCCCCCCCCCTTTCCCAAACAACAGACACATATGCAATCCTTGAATTCTTCATCAAGGTGAAATGCTAAGCTTCTGAAACAGCTTAGGGCTTCTTTAACAGTCAGACTAAACAATAATAAACACCTAAATGCATAATGGAAAAGTAATGAAATATAAGGAATAATTAGTGTTTTAAAGAATTACATTTTTGAAATAGCTTTCTTTCAAAATTTACCTTAAGTATTTTTTGTAATTAAAAAAAAGAAGAGAAAATATTTAAGAACATTGTATAATTAAGTTTATATATATTAATTAATTTAATTTAATTAGATTTTGAAAATAAAATAAGTTTTAAAAATGACAATTATTATCTGTTTTTCAGTCTAAAAACATTTACTAACTTCTTTGATATAAATTATAGATTCTAAGCAAGAAATCAGCAACGGTTAAACAATGCAGCCTTTGGTGCCTAGCGTCCCTTTTTAGGGACGTTCTTAAATTGCTATAAAATCCTAAAAAAATTAAAATTTACAAAATTGCAAAAAAAGGTAAACTAAAACATCGATCAAAGTAGCACATATATCAAACACAGATAGATTTACTTGTTAATAACTTTAAAAACTTAGCTTTTTGTTCTTGAGATTGCGAACGATGTAATTTTTGATAAAGATCATAATCAAATGGCCACAGATCACACTTTACAGCGGTTATGTGCTGTAATCTGTTAATACAGAATTGAAGCAATACCAAAGTAATAATTGAACACAAATATTTGGTTGAAATGTTCATTTTTGGAAAATTCAGACACACTTTTCGGACCGTCCCTAAAAAGGGACGCTAGGCATTAATGGGTTAATGCCTCCCAGCCACCATTAATGAAGACGGTGGATCTTTGATTGCCTGGGATCGAACCCGGGTCCCTCCGGACACGAGTCCAATGCCTTACCGATCGGGCCACCACGGCCCCCCTATAGAATGCAATTAATCGTGTTTATTAAAAATCTTTTGTTAATGTCAATTTTTTTTAGCCAGGTTGTTGGACAAATACCCAAAAAATATTTATGAGCATACTCGGTATTTACTCGATCTACATTATTAATCACTGAAACTGCAAACTGAGAAAATTTCATTCTTGTTAAAATACTAAAATAAAACTATTTTTTAAAAGGGACTTTAAAATATTTTTAACCTATATATTGTTTTATCAGAAATTGTTGAAAAAAACTTCAATTAATTTGTTCTTAAAGCTGTATAAACATGAAGCATAATGAACTAGTTAAATAATAATGTTTTATTCTGTGTATTGTATGCATCTTTTTCTCCATTATCTCTATTCTAAGACCATGCTTTTAAAAAACTTCTTTTATGATTCAAAAGGTAATTTCCTTACAGAGGTTTCAGTGTATTTGCATAAAGATTTAGACTGAGTTTGTATTTATTTTCTAGCCCTTTTGAAGGCCGCTTTCCTATCAATATTGGGATTACTGGTTATGTAGCTACTACTGGAGAAGTAAGTAAATAATAAATTGTATTTTTAATTTAAATATTTTAAAAAGAATTAAAAGATTTTAAAACACCAATATTTTTCAGACTTTGAACATATCAGATGTACATGCTGATAATAGATTTGATCCATTGGTAAGTTTAACTACAATTATTTACTTTTTTTGTTCAGCATTGATCTATGCTAGGGCCTTCTGTTTCATAGTTTACTTTGTATAACTTGTCAGTAGTGATTTTGTTCAGAATTTCTTGTTCTATGAGTTGCAGTTTGTTTTTATGTACATTGTAAACATAGTTTTTGAGATATTGTTATATTAGTGCAAAACAGGGGTTTTTTGTCACTAATTGGGACACATTAGATAAAGCCCACTTAATAGGAGGGAGAAAACTTAGCATGATCCTTCTAAACTCATATGGAATAGATTAAAACAATATCCAACTTTTCAGCAATTACTTCTGGCTTCTTAAAAGTTCAATCAGGCATGTCAAGAATATTCAGTAAAAATGAAATAATTTAAACTTCAAAGTACAATAATATTTTATTGCTTCAGCATTGACCAGAACACACTAAAATTCTTTGCATGGTTATCCTATACCTGTCGCATTTTTAGAAATTCAAAAAAAAAAAAAAAAAACCTGTATCATGTCAAAAGTTGTGTTAAAATAGAAATCTGGTCTACTTCAAACATTTTCCAAAGCAAAGATAAAAGGGGACTGAAAATTTAGTTGCATCCCAGTACATACTAGCAAAACACACTTTCGAGAAAGGACATTCCTTCATTCTTTACAGCAAGAGGCTCAACATGTAAAACAAAAACTGCTCTTGTCAATTCCCCAAACCTTTTAAGAAACTTTTGTGTAAAAGTGAGTATATATATAACCTTTTTTTTTTTTTTTTTAAATGGCTGTTGCATGTGGGGAAAAAAAAAGACTTATTCACCATTTTTTTCTTCTTTTTCTTTGAAAAAATTAATTAAAAAAGATAACCGTGAGTCTTAGACCCAGATAATATACATGAACATGTAAACACTGTTAGCAGAAAATGTTCCATTACACATCCAAAAAGTTTTAAATTTTTGCTGTTGGCAGCTGCATGGGTGGTGTATTGGAAGCTACATGGGAGCCTGGATGTGCACGACATCTATTTACAGAAAGTTTTAAATGAAATTATTTGAGAATGCATAAAATGAAATGACTTTTTTATGTAATTAGTATTTCAACTGCAAATATATTATTTTTTCCCCTCCAAGCACATCTATGAACTTTGCATTCAAAAATATTATATCTTCAAGTTTTTATGTATAACATTTTTCTAAGATATTTCCGAAATTAATGCTGGAAGAGTTTTACTTTATGATGACATTAAATTATTCAATAAAATGTCAATTTCTATTGTCAGCAGAAGTTGACAATAAAAAGCTAAAGCTAATAGTGTTATCAATTTTAAACCTAATATCTAATATATGTATTTTTTTTTATTATAGGTTGACAGAGATAGTAATTTTTCCCACCATTCGGTCCTATGTATGCCCATTCGAAATGCAGACTCCAAAATTGTCGGTGTCAGTCAGCTAATTAATAAACTAAGTGGAGTTCCTTTCAACAAAAATGATGAGCATTTGTTTGAAGTATGAATAAAATTTTTGCAACATTTAAATCTCATTTTTTTATTTCCAGTTCTGCAATGTTTATTTATTTGCTATTATTTTTTAAATTCCTTTTTTACTATTGTAATTCCCCCTGACATCTAAGGATATATACTCATTTTTAAAGGGAAAAAAAATACATTCTGTTTTTGAAAGCCTAGGCAGACAATTGACCTCCCCCCACTCAATTGCTCAGATGAAGAGCCTCATTTTGCAGTTTTCTAGGATTGGTTACATTGCTTAAAACAAGGGCTTTGAGGTGATTTCGAAGCCCTCTGCCACGCAGGCCCGTCATTTAGGGGCGTCAATTGCCCCCCCCCCCCGACTTTGAGAAATCAATGTATTTTTATCGGTCATGGTTTTTTATGTTTTTCATAAAAAACCATTTCAGTGGGCATTGTTTTTTATGTTTCCCGACAAAATGGTATTGTGTTTGGACCCTTTGCCCCCCTCCCTCCCAGGAAAAACTTGAAATGAAGGCCTTGCTGATATGCCTCTTTTTGTGACCATTAAATGGAAATGGGTTGATTGACGCACTAGTTTTCTTGACAATGCAGACAAGGAAGAAAATTCATTAAAACCCTCCCTTTATGAAATCCCGGGCACAGGCCTGGCTCTCTGCTGTCATTCAATTTCTTCATTTGTTTGAGCAGTGCAGTTAAGCCGAAATTCTCCGACAAAAGGGTAATGCACTTGGGAATGTTTTATGAATAATAGCAGCATGTGGAAATGAGCTTGAAACTTTGAAGAAAGACGTACAGATGTTCGTGATGCATGCTGTTCAGAAGGCTGTCAGAAAGGTAATGGATTACTATTGGAAGAAGCCAAGTTCACAGTCCAGTTTCGATTCTACCCCTTTTAATCGCTTTGCTTAAAGGAAAATCTGCTTTGCTCAGACTAGCGAAAAGAATTGGCTGTAAGACCAGGCGAATGCCTTCTATGAGAAGGTTAAAAAAAGTGAAACTAGGCTACAACAAAAGTTTCAATTACAAGGGTTGTTTTTTTTTTCAACCTCCGATAGGCTTTTATAGCCTATCGGAGGTTGAAAAAAAAAAATAAATAAAACCAAGTCAACAGATTCGAATACAAAAAATATTTTATTATCAAAAGTAAGGTACAATGCTCTACAATTCTCTACATGATCACCTTGAGGATTGAAGCATTTGTTATATCTGTGAACTAGCTTTATAATAGCCTCCTCGTAAAATGTTGCCGCCAATGATTGGAAGTGAGTCGTGACGGTGTCTTTAGATTCCACGCCACTTTGGAAGCACAATGTCTTTCCAGACCCAAGCCGGGGTTTCTTCAAACAAGGGTGACGGGCATTTCCATGCCCCCAAGCAGGGGAGCATGGCAATGTCCGTCATCATAGCACTCAGGTAACCCAGCGGTTCCTCCAGCAATTTCAATGGGACATTTTTGAACACCTCCATAAAGTTCAGACCAAGTACCTAGTGACTTTCATCTGTTCCTTGAGCTGAAACAGAGACTTGGAGACCCCTGCTTGGAGTCTGGAAAGGCAGCGTGCTTCCAAAGTGGTATGGAACCCAAAGACACCGTCACAACTCACTTCCAATCATTGGCGGCAACATTTTACGAGGAGGCTATTATAAAGCTTGTTCACAGATTTTACAAATGCTTCAATCGTCAAGGTGACCATGTAGAAAATTGTAGAGCATTGTACCTTACTTTTGATAATAAAATATTTTTTGCATTTGAATCCGTTTATTTTTTATAGAATATCGGAGGTTGAAAAAAAAAAACAACCCTCTTATAATGGTGACTCCGTACACAAGTAGCTAAATTATATATCTAAATATACGAAGTAAAACAGTTTTCATTATTACTGCTGTCTTTCTTTTGCAACCGATTGGATCTTGGAAAAAGAATAGCCCTTGTATTTACAATGAAGAATGAATAACAAAATTTTTTTGCTTCTTCAGTTGGTTGCTGATCCCCTAAATGCATAGGTGATTTTATTTTTATTGGGAAAGAACAGCTGGAGCTCACTTTTTATTTCAAAAAAGTTACTGAACAATTGGTCTATTATTTCTTGAAAAATTGGTTGAAATGTAGATTTTTTAAAGTGTCCCAACACTTATGCTCAATATAGTATAACTCCGTTAACTGCACAACTTCTGTAAGTTGTCATTTATTTTTACAATGGTTTGTTCTATGTTAATTTTAATTTTTGCAAACCTCTCTAATTTGACACATTTACAAAAAAGTGTCAGTAGGACATAAGTAGATAGACAAGACGTCAGTAGACATCTGATTGCTCTTTTAGTTCACGTTTTGCTACAGCTACTCTTTCACATTGATCATTTCTGAGAAATTTGTGATTTATGCGCCTGTCAATTTATGATTTTCCTGAAAGTGATCTTCTAAAGAATTCCCACTTGTACCCAGAGGAGTTAGCCACCACACTTAATGCTGTTGGTGCAGTTCCAGGTGCTAGGACAGGGTTGAAAAACTGTACTCAGGGCAGTCCTCAAGAGAAACAAAGCAGCAAGACGCATGTTTTTCATGCGTGAGCAAGGTTTTTCTCTTTAAAAAATTGAATGACAAGGAGCTCTTATCCCTTTCAAAATTTTTGAGTATAATTCTAATAAGGTATCTAAAATTGTCCTATTTATTTTGTTATATTCTTCTCAAATTTAAGAAAAAAATTTAAAAAAATAAAGTAAGAAAAAAAGAAGAAAAATTCATTCTCTGAAAATAATTTCAATACTGTAATCGGTGAGCACTAGTAAATAAGCAATAAAGAAGATGCTACAATAGTTGAACTATGGAACCTTGATAATTTGACACCCACTCAACTCAACAAATTTTCGTTGTTCCCTGGTGTGTCAAGTTACTCAGTCTCCAATGTTGTTTACATGCATGGGTACAATCAAAGAAGTTTATCCTATTGTCATTCCACTCCCCACTCCACCCTCTTGACCTCAAGCCATCTTTCTTTGCTATAGTGTATTAATATTTTTGTTTACATAAATTTGATACAGCCCTGAAAACAGTTGAACAAAGGCATGGCTTTTTAGCTCAATAAGCCTCTGTTTTTACCTCTAGCAATATGTAATGCCTTGGGAAGATAAAGAGCAGTCTGAAACAGCAGAAATGAGTTTCTGAGATGTTTGAAGAAATGTGTTTTGAATTCCAGACTAACAATAGAAAAATGTTGGACTTGGACTTTTTTTTTTTTTTTTTGGTGCTTTATTTAAAGTGGAAACCAAATACGCAAACTTGTACAATAAAGCTAAAGTAAGATGAATGAAAACATTTTTTTAAGTCAAATTAAAAATTTGCAATTCGTGCCGTTTATCTTTCCTCAGCAGTGCAGTGAGTTCTTTTTCAGAATTGAATTGCCTGTGATTTTAAATTGTGTTGTTACTATAAAAGTTGCTCTTCATATGAATAAGTTATAAGACTGTATGCTTGTAAGAATGTAAAAATGAAGTAAACCTTTTTGCAATTATTTTTAACTGTTTATTTTAGGCTTTTGCTATTTTTTGTGGAATGGGTATACAGAATACTCAAATGTATGAGAAAGCCATTAAAGCCATTGCTAAAACCAAAGTTACATTGGATGTGTTATCCTATCATGCAACTGCTCCTATAGAAGAAGCTAAGCAGCTTAGTGTGAGTAATCTTATTTGTTTGTGATAAAATAATTTCCTTTTTTTTTTCAGGCTTTTCATTTAACTTCTATTAAATGCCAACATTTTGGTAAAACGTTTTCTTATGTATCATTCTGTTCATCAAAACTGTTTACCCTTGTTATTTTAAAAGCAAACTATGGAAAAAAAAAAAAAAAAGATAGAAATAACATTTCTTATAGAATTTGAGCTTTTTAAAAATGTAATTGATGATTTCTAATGTAAACAAAGCATTAACATTTAGTTCTGGCTTTTAGAGTATTTAATACAATTCTGTACTTTATATGCTTGCAGTCAAAAATAAATGTTTTACGTAAAAACTATATACATTAGGTTGGATCACATGAAAACAGAATACTTTTCATAATTTTGTGTTTCTATGTGGTAACAAATGTATGTGTTGAGGTAGAGTGTGAGGGGAAAGAAGAGACCATACATACACTTAGTATGTGTCAGTGTATAAGAATATAGCGCCATGATTGGACAACATTCCTGACATTAAAAATACATTTGCAATGGACAATATATGGTTAGGTTTGATCTTTCATGTTTCCTTTGTATGTTTGTTAAAAATGCCCTTTTTTGATGGGAAAATCATCAAATCCCCCTAAAAACCAAAACAATAAAAAACAAAACTTAGGCATTTGTTAAGAACCTTGTACACCCTATGAAATAAATAAAAACCTTCGTGTAAAAAAGTGAAAATTTGAATAATATTGTTTAAAATTTTAAAAATCTACGAAAATTGCAATCTGTATCAAATTTTGTGATTTGTAGTTATTGCTAGTGATGTATTGGATATTCAAAAGAATCCGCATTTGTTTCTGTTTCATGTTTGGCAGATTTTAAACGGATCTATTTCAGTCTTAAATTTTATTACATATTTGAAATTCTACGCATATGTAACAGTAAAATACTAAAAAATGCCATCAAAATTAGTTTTTATCTTATAAATTTACAAGCTATCATTTCAGTGATTAAATAGTTAATTTTTATTGATTTTTGAATCGGATTTTTTCTCTTTTTGGCTTTTCTATGCTTTTTTTTTTTGAAGAAAAAAGTGAGACTACATTCGGTTTATCATTTGTAAAGATGTTCCCGGCTGTGTATTAATGCTAAAATAAAATTTGAAAAATCATTTCTGGCTTTTCCAGTTGAAGTAGCTTTAGACTCTTGTTGCTATATCTACTGAACAAGCTAGATTTTGCCTGTTATTTTTGGTGTAAATGCAGCGCTGTTTCTTCCCATTCCTACTGACTCTCCTCTACTCTTCTTAAAACTTCTTTTTTGAATGAATCATATTCTTGATGATTTTTTTGCACCCGATTTATTATTTAAAAAAATTGCATCTGTACCCTTCTAAGAATACCTTCTGTCACCCGCACATCACTAGTTGTTACTTAGATTTTTACTCATAAACTCTATTCAAACATGCAGAATATGAATTAGTTTTTTTAGATGTAATAAATTTGTCTAAAATATTGGGCAATAAATTCATGAACTGAAATTGATGTTTATGATTTCAGAAATATATTGTACCATCAACACATGTGTACAAGCTACAAGATTTAAAATTTAATGATTTCAGTTTGAATGATGAAGACATGCTGAAGGCTTGTTTAAGGATGTTTATGGACTTGGATCTTATTGAAAGGTTCCACATTAACTATGAGGTAATAATTAATATTTTTGCTTGTTTCTTTCTTCTGATCATAATATAATGTATTTAATTGCCTGTTTCTCCTTGATTAACGCCTAATTGCTTAAATTAGCATATCTATTTGCAATATTTCTATTAAGCTGTTATCCATAATTTCAACATAAACAGTCGTTATAAATTGCAAAAAAATTTGGATTTTACCTATTTTAATGTGTTTTCTTGTGTAGTAGAATCAATAAAAATATTTAATACAGTTTTACGTCAGCTATCTTGATGCCAATTAATTTGATATCCAATTGACCAGATCAGTCAAGAACCATGTGTTTTTTCTTTGCCCCCTCCTGTATTAAAAAAAAAAGTGCAGTGTATCACATATAATAATTTTTCTTTGTACTTCTGTTAAAATTTAAAAATGTAACTTCTAAACCCTTCATCTGTAATATGCAAGATTATTATATCCAGTTCCAAAGCTATAAATTTGTGAAAAGAAATTCATTTTGATGGTCAGCATATTTATACTCAGTTTCTCTATTTAAATTTAGTTGTTATGTCGGTGGCTATTAAGTGTTAGAAAAAATTATAGACAAGTCACTTATCATAACTGGAGGCATGCGTTTAATGTTGGACAGATGATGTTTGCTGTTCTTACAGTAAGTTTTTTTTTAATCCGTATTTTTAATTTCTAGATGCATGATTGCTTATTAAATAGCAACAAAAAGGAAGTATGTTTTGTATTATAAAATTAATGTTGTACTTTATAAGTTTTAATCATGAATTAAAAATTAAATTACTTTTATGTGAAAATTTTCAAGTTTTCTAATACAGCCACACACTTTACTAATATTCATATTTTATTTGCTCATTAAAAGTATTTTTCTTTTTATAAGTTGGACACTTTTGATAGTTGATTTCTTCAATTTTTGTAAAAATTTCAGGATATCTTAGTAGTACTGTCAGAAAAAGTGAAGTTTTTAAAATATATGTATCTAATTTGTTTGTCCTGGAGTAGAGCCAATGTTCAATATCGTACACAAATGTTGCTAAATCCTTCAATAGCAATGAGTGACCTATGATTTTTTTTAAATGTAAATACTGCTTCATACTAGGTACATGCTAGCACGAGCCATTTGATGGCTAATTCATGGCTTTGGGGGGCAAAGGTCAGTTGAAAATGCCATTTTGTTTATTTTTTTCATCTTGTTTGTGCCCAGATTATCTGCTAAAGCCATAAGTAACCCTTGGAAACAAGTATTGAATGCACTATTCACCGTAGTGCAGTACTCATCTTATTCATAGAGAAAATAAGTTTAATGTGATGTTTGAATTAAATTATGAACAGATTATAAATGGAAATTATTTACCAGTTTAAAGTAAACTATTATAAACTATCCTTTTATTATTTGTTTCAAAATTGCCAAATTTGAGACTATAAAGCTAAGCAAGTTGACTAGATCCCTTGGGCTTCTAGCATGAATAATAAGCTACACGAGATACTTACAGTGATTGTTTACAGCTTCTGACTTGCATAGTAATTGATCTTGAAATTTGAACTTTTTTTAAGGATCAATTTTGAGACAGTTTTTAGTAACATTGGTTATGTTCCACAGGTTTTCAACCTGAATCTAAAGCCACCCCACATTTAGTATAATTATAGCTAGTCCCCTAAGTTACCGACTCATGGCTTACAGACAAAGTGACCTTTAATTTTGTCCCTTTTCTTAATTAACAACTTTGAGAGCGCTACATTCAAAAAGTTGTTTAGGTGCCTGGGTTTTCTAAGCCACCCTTAAAACTACACTATATGGAGTGTAACTACAGCTGTTTCTCAAATAATTTAACTAGTAGCTTACAGAAAGTAATTGATCTTGAAACTTGAGCTATTATTACTAAAGCATCATTTTTGACACTGGTTAACTAAGCAAGTTGTGGATCCTGTGAGTTTCTGACCTAAGTCTAAAACTGTAGCATCCAGAGTCTTATTATTGCTGTTGCTTGAAGTTACTCACTCATGGCGTATAGAATAATTGACCTATAATTTACTGATTTTTTGTTTCAAGTTCTCAAATTGAGACAGTGTAATTGAAAAAGTTGATAGATACCATGGGTTTCTAATCTGTATTTAAAACTACACCACACGTTCTAAATCTAAAGCTTTGCTTATAATCTATGGACCTTTCGTGCACAGAGTTATTGACCTTGAAACTTGACCATTTTTGAAAGTTGTCAACTTTGAGACCATTCAACTACTGAAACCTATTGAAACTCATTCTATTTTCTGTTTTTATGTGTACTATACTATGTTGAAAAGTGCATTCTATACTTATATCCGTGGGCCACTCTCAGATTTAACAGATATCCAGACACTAACAAAGCAAAAAGTATCAAAAATACCTTTGCCCCCAAAGTCATGAGTGGGCCACCACATTACTTTTGCTAACATGTACATTAGTACACTAGTATTAAGTAATATTCACATTTAAAAAAATGGCATGAGTCACTCACTGCTTTTGGTGGAAAACGATCATATATTTATCATCATTTATTCACTACCTCAAACTTTGACCTCTACTTAAATGCCAAAAGTCAAATTTGAGCGAAAAAAGCCTTAACTTTTTTTCTTACAACCTTGAAAATTTAAAGAAAATTGAAGGTGTCAACTATCAGGCCTCCATTCACTTTGTGTGCAGCTTTTTTAAAAAAATGACTCTTAAAGTAAATGTAAAAGCCGAATTTTTATAAATCAGACCATTTTTAGTGTGAAATGTGAATAATTTTTGATTCAATGTGATTTAATGTGTGATTCAATTTATGTGTTCAATTTTGAAGCAGGTTAGTAGTGTTATTAATAAAATTTGCTTTTTATCAACAGATTACAAAATTTTGCCATGTGCTTGGAGAAGTAGAAACACTTGCTCTAATTATTGCCTGTTTATCACATGATTTAGATCACAGAGGCACAAATAATTCATTTCAGATAAAGTAAGCATGATAGATTTTCTCAGCTTAGTTTTGTATTTTTAACGGCTTGATATTTTGATTCAAAATCAAGTATTTAAAATAACTATTATTTATTTTTTGTTTGTTAATTAAATGTGATTGAAGGTATGTTTTAAAGTAATTCTTACTGTTAAGTTTTGTAAATCAGGTACTTATTGGGGGGGGGGGGGATTACTTTTTAAAGCAAAGCATTGTTATTTACTAGTACTAGTAGTAAACAATTTAAGTGTGGTAAAAGACCTTTTATGTACTTAATGTTAAACAAAACTTTTTCACACATATGAATGATTTTGCTGCCTAATTTACAAATTGTTATCATGAAAACATTATAGGCATTGAAAAAGTAATGCCCCCTCCCCTCCCCCCTTTTTAATTTCTTGAACCAGAGGTTTACTTGAACTAATCTAGTGTTACAAGTTTTGGATTATGCAAGAAATAGTATGTCATAATGGAGACAAAATTGTTGCTAAGAAGCATACTACTGAAATAAAATTGCAGGAAAGCAGTATTAGGTTCTGTTTTAATGAAATCAGTTAGGATTACATTCAGAAGTCAATATATTCTATGAGATGATGCTACACAGTTCTCCTGACAGCTCGTGGGGATCTACTAAGTATGGGAGTGTTCATCATGGATGCATACACTTTTAACCGTAAAACTATACTATAGTGTAATAATGAAAACAATTTAAACTAGTAGCAATCAAAAGAGAATAGTAAAAGTTATGGGTGCATAAAAATGGGTGTGTGCCGAAATTTTAAGAAAAGTTGCCA
>JAXGGA010007673.1:0-61248 GCA_038373865.1 Uloborus plumipes
TGTAAAGTGTTTTAATATCATACATATTTAAAACGTTCTTACATTTTGGCGATAACTGCAACTTGTAGTAATCCTGTTCTGCTCTGATTGGTTTCTGCTGCAACCCTACTTCCCATTCTCAGAGCGATTTTTTTTTATTTGTTTTCATTTGGATTCGCTCATTATAGACATGTTGGTTTCTGTTGATGTTTTTTTTTCTTAATTTATTCCCCTTCCTTATCGGATGTTGGAAAATAAAATATCAGAATAATCCGAATGCTGTCACACTTTTTAAAATAGAACTGTTCAAGGGGTTGTAGTTGTGGCTTTCGATCTGGGTTGCCAGATTTAAGAACTGTAAATACGGGACAAATTACGGGAGGGGGGGGGATGAGAGATGAATTCTAATGGTTGATTTTTTACAACTTTGACGAAAAATATTAAACCTTTCTCACAAACATCTATGAAAAAACAAGAACACAATGAGCATATGAATAAAAATGACATTTTTACCATTTCAATAGTTGTTTTTCTTCATGAATATAGGTGGGAAAAGGTTAAACACTAACTATTGTGAGATTCCTTAATCCTTATTTCCCTGTCATTAGCCCCTTTTTCCTGAGGCAAGACCGTCATTTCGAATTTTGCAGGGGGGCAAAAGAGTATATATTCAATGAGAATTATACCAAAAACCAACAAAAGCCAAGCCCATTAATTTTCCAAAACCAGGGGGGGGGGGGCAATTGACCATCAGCTCTGACAATCCAAAAGACAGCCTGCCTCGGTGTGAGATATATAATAGTCGTTCTGACTGATGAACAGTCGCATTTACGTATAAGCTTAATGGGCTATAACCCAGGGCGGCACGATGGGGGGGGGGGGGGGGGCAAGTTTTTTCCGCATTACAGAAGTAAAGACCTTTTATTTATTTTTTTACAACTCTGAAATTCAACATCTCAAATTTCTCCCAAAATGGAGATATGCCCGAGTGCCCTTCACCTCCGCAAAAAGTGCCCTTTTTCCATGAAAAGTGCCCTCTTTAAGAAATTTACCCTGCCCTTTTTTCAAAAAAATGTGAACACTAACAAAATCAGCACTGAATGTTACGTTAGTCACTATGGAATGACCCAAAAGTACTTCCCTTTTTGAACTTACTTAACAAATGGTAAAAAGTACTAAATTTTAAAAGCATATAAATTAGAAAATAATTTTCGTTCGATACAGCTTATTCATCAGAGATAAACTATTACATCCTTTACTGCTTTTGGCTAACATAAAAAAACATTCATTGTTTTAAGATTGAAAAGACATCGGAACTAACATATCTGAAAACAACAACATTGCAAAAAATGAACTGTTGTTTTTACAGTATAATACTGGCAGCAGAGGTTTTAAAACTGTAAAATGCACAGTAATAAACTGTAAAACTAGCAATTTTACAGCTTCTCACTGTAAAGTTAGCAATTTTACAGTTTATTGCCGTAAAATTTACCTGTATTATACTGTAAAAACAACGGTATAATACTGGCAGCAAAGGTTCCAGTTTAAAACTAAAATGCACGGTAATAAACTGTAAAATTGCTAACTTCACAGTAATAATCTGTTGAATTAGCAATTTTACAGTTTATTACTGTTAAATTAGCAATTTTATAGTTTAGTACACGGTAAAAGAAGAAATTTTAGTTTATTACTGTAAAATTAGCAATTTTTAGTTTATTACAATTAAAATTAGCTGTATTATACTGCAAAAACATCATTCATTTTTTACAGTGAATTTCCTTTACGCCAAAATTTATGATCCACACGAAATTTTCCATTCATTTACCCTTTCTTTAAATATAAATGCAACAAGATAATTTGTGTGAGATAAAAAAACTTAGCTACCAAGGTTTTAATAGCAAACTATCTCTTCTTAACCCTCTGACTGCTCAACTTTCTTAACAAAGTCTTTAAAAATATGCATATTTTTTCTGTATGAAAAACCAATATAAAATTTATGTACTAAATTTACACATATTACGTTAGAAACTATCTTTAATATGATAAATCGGATGAATCCTAGTTTAAGGTCCGGCGATAAATTATTAAATCTGGCAACCACAGAATTATCATTGGATGATTGGATTGTTTGGCGATTTTAACCCTTCACTGCACGGTGTGCCAGATCTGGCACAAACCAATTAAACCCTCATATATTCCTATGATTTTTAAATGCAGTTAAACTGAGCTTTGTGCCCCTTCTGGAACATTGCTATAACAGTTTAGTGTGATTTTTATGCACTAGTTAGCTGCACTAGTCTAGGTATTACAGTTCTTGCTTTTTTTAAAAAAAGGGTCTGCATTTCCGTTAGAAGTGTGCTTAGTCATTATTTCCTTTGTTCCAAAAATGTTTAAATACACTTAGTGGAAAGTTTGTTTATACCACTTATGACACAAAAACATTGTAGATTATTACACTTATCGGTATACAAAGCATATGCTATGTGCTTTGTGCCATATATAGAACAAACAATTAAAACATCATTTTTGGTGCACATTTTTAAGATTAATTTTTTTCTTCATTTTTCCTGAACTCAGGGTTATTTAAAAGGTAACAAATGATTTTTTTCATGAAAATATAAAAAATCGTGCAGTGAAGGGTTAAGCTAAATGATTGCAACCTTAAGCTACAGTCTGAAAAAAATCTCCAAACCCGGACCCTAAAGTAGGATTTTACTGATAAATCTTGCAATAAGGTACAAAAAAAGTCTTACCTTCATGTTCTTTGCACCGAATTCTAACAACAATACTATTTTTTTTTTTTTCAATTTTTCAGCAATAAAAACCACACTTTAGAGGAAATCCTTTCTTTACTAAATTAGGAGGTATCGGGCTTGTAAAATGGCCGAGCGGTCTGTGCAAATAGTTCAGAAAATTCATTGCTGACATTTAAACGATGGAATTGCGGAATAAGGTTTTAAATTACGTTGTGCACGTGAAAATCGCGGGATGAGCAAATTTTGTTACTTCTTCGTTGCCCGTGGAAATCGCGGGATAAGCAGCCAGAGGGTTAATGAAAGCATATTTACGAAAAAAAGTGTGACCAGGCACACATTCGTTTGCAAATTATTATTTGCTGCTATCAATACGTGAAAATGCCACGTAAAAGATATATTTCCAATTTCCATGCACTGAAAAGAAAAGAAAAGAAAAAAGATATCAGGAATTTTGATCTTGCATTTTTCATTGCGAATTTATGTCTCATTCTGGCTTTTAGTCTGTGGAGTTAGCGACAAAAACAGCCTAAATATTTCACTTCCGGATACCAGTGTGAAATTTGGTACAGAGCTTAGGTACATATATAAGAACAAAAAACCGCCGGGAGACACTTGATCAGGGGTCATGAACTCCCGTGATGACGTCATCAAGATGGCCGCTTTTACAGGTAAATACGTTCGTTTAATTGCTTAAACTCCATCATAGATTAAAATATTGCAAAACTCAAAGGTATCATCTGAAAGCTCTTTAAAATAGCTATTTAGAAATATTTAATTTTTCTTTCTGAGGTCAAGGGCCCACCTGTAATGACGTCATCAAAATGGCCGCTTTTAAAGGTAAATACGTTTGTTTAACTCCCCCTAAAACTCCATCATAGATTTAAATATTTCAAAACTCAACTATATCATCTGAAAGCGCTTTAAAAGATCTATTTAGAAAGATTTAATTTTTCTTTCTGAGGTCAAGGGCTCACCTGTGATGACGTCATCAAAATGGCCGCTTTTACAAGTAAATACGTTCGTTTAACTGCTTAAAACTCCATCATAGATTCAAATATTGCAAAACTCAAATATATCATCTGAAAGCTCTTTAAAAGAGCTATTTAGAAAGATTTAATTTTTCTTTCTGAGGTCAAGGTCCCACCTGTACTGACGTCATCAAAATGGCCGCTTTTACAGGTAAATACGTTTGTTTAACTCCCCCTAAAACTCCATCATAGATTCAAATATTGCAAAACTCAAATATATCATCTAAAAGCTCTTTAAAAGAGCTATCTAGAAAGATTTAATTTTTATTTCTAAGGTCAAGGGCCCACCTGTGATGACGTCATTTGAGGCCATTTTGATGACGTCATTACAGGTGGGACCTTGACCTCAGAAAGAAAAATTAAATTTTTCTAAATAGCTCTTTTAAAGAGCTTTCAGATGATATATTTGAGTTTTGCAACATTTGAATCTATGATGGAGTTTTAGGGGGAGTTAAACAAACGTATTTACCTGTAAAAGCGGCCATTTTGATGACGTCATTACAGGTGGGCCCTTGATCTTAGAAAGAAAAATTAAATCTTTCTAGATAGCTCTTTTAAAGAGCTTTTAGATGATATAGTTGAGTTTTGCAATAGTTGAATCTATGATGGAGTTTTAGGGGGAGTTAAACAAACGTATTTACCTGTAAAAGCGGCCATTTTGATGACGTCATCACAGGTGGGCCCTTGACCTTAGAAAGAAAAATTAAATTTTTCCAGATAGCTCTTTTAAAGAGCTTTCATATGATATATGTGAGTTTTGCAATATTTGAATCTATGATGGAGTTTTAGGGGGAGTCAAACAAACGTATTTACCTGTAAAAGCGGCCATTTTGATGACGTCATCACAGGTGGGCCCTTGACCTTAGAAAGAAAAAATAAGTCTTTCTAAATAGCTCTTTTAAAGAGCTTTCAGATGATGTATTTGAGTTTTGCAATATTTGAATCTATGATGGAGTTTTAAGCAGTTAAACGAACGTATTTACCTGCAAAAGCGGCCATTTTGATGACGTCATCACAGGTGAACCCTTGACCTCAGAAAGAAAAATTATATCTTTATAAATAGATCTTTTAAAGCGCTTTCAGATGATATAGTTGAGTTTTGAAATATTTAAATATATGATGGAATTTTAGGGGGAGTTAAACAAACGTATTTACCTTTAAAAGCGGCCATTTTGATGACGTCATTACAGGTGGGCCCTTGACCTCAGAAAGAAAAATTAAATATTTCTAAATAGCTATTTTAAAGAGCTTTCAGATGATACCTTTGAGTTTTGCAATATTTTAATCTATGATGGAGTTTAAGCAATTAAACGAACGTATTTACCTGCAAAAGCGGCCATTTTGATGACGTCATCACAGGTGAACCCTTGACCTCAGAAAGAAAAATTATATCTTTATAAATAGATCTTTTAAAGCGCTTTCAGATGATATAGTTGAGTTTTGAAATATTTAAATATATGATGGAATTTTAGGGGAGTTAAACAAACGTATTTACCTGTAAAATTGGCCATTTTGATGACGTCATTACAGGTGGGCCCTTGACCTCAGAAAGAAAAATTAATTTTTTCTAAATAGCTCTTTTAAAGAGCTTTCAGATGATATATTTGAGTTTTGCAATATTTGAATCTATGATGGAGTTTTAGGGGGAGTTAAACAAACGTAGTTACCTGTAAAAGCGGCCATTTTGATGACGTCATCACAGGTGGGCCCTTGACCTTAGAAAGAAAAATTAAATCTTTTTAAATAGCTCTTTTAAAGAGCTTTCAGATGATATATTTGAGTTTTGCAATATTTGAATCTATGATGGAGTTTTAGGGGGAGTTAAACAAACGTATTTACCTGTAAAAGCGGCCATTTTGATGACGTCATTACAGGTGAGAACTTGACCTCAGAAAGAAAAATTAAATCTTTCTAAATAGCTCTTTTAAAGAGCTTTCAGATGATACATTTGAGTTTTGCAATATTTCAATCTATGATGGAGTTTTAAGCAGTTAAACGAACGTATTTACCTGTAAAAGCGGCCATTTTGATGACGTCATCACGGAATGACCTTGACCTCCGATTAAGTGTCTCCCGGCGTTTTTTTGTCCTCCTATGTGAATTTTAGCCTCACACAAAATTTCAGACTGGTATCCGGAAGTGAAATATGTTTCCACTAACTCCACGGACTATTTCTTCAATCTTTATGAACGTCTGACTTAACAACATTGTAAAAGTTGAAGTAGAAATACTTTTAAGAATGCATACTTACGGAACAACGTGGCACCTATTAATTTCTGTAACAGGTAAATATTCTTCAAATGACGGCTTGTTCGAATAACTCAAATTTAATTCAGGTTTCAAAATAGCTAACCTATAAATGTAACTTCTGCATTTAGCACTTTTTCTTGCATGGAAGTTGTCAGGAACTACAACAACATTAGTGAGTCTAGAATTGAAAACAAGTTTTTTAGAAAATGTTCTCTTCAAAACTGAGCATGTTAAAAAAAAAGGATAATTTTCATGATTTTCAAGGTCGCCGAGAGCCAATGCCCTTGTTAGCTTGATTGCCTCCACCCCCCCTCCAGCACTCCCATAAAATTATACTATACCAATTTTAAGGCCGATCCCTACCCACGAGGTGTAGACCCATAGTTTCTGACTAGGCTGACATGGTCTCACGTCGACCCTGTTAAGTTTTAATAAGTTGAAGAAATAGAGTATAATTAACTCAGCAGAACAAGTTGAAAGCATCATAACAAAATTTAAATTTGAGAATGCAACACGTGTATTTTTGTCACTTGCTTTTTCAACCATAAACTAGTTTTTTTTTATTATTAAAAAATAGATTCTTTGACGCTTCGAAACAAGTGTTAGCCAGTATACAAAATATATAAAAAAAAGTCAGGCATTAATGGGTTAAGAATGCGAAATAGCACTAAATTTAAGACTCTTTTTCAAAATTTTATCTGAGAGAAAATTGCATTAATAAGTGATTGAGAGCATTGAACATAACAGCAAAATATACGTACATTATTTCCTCATTATTGTGTTTAAAAAAACTATTCACTTTATTTTTAATGTACGACGGCTGGAAAACTTCTCCATCGATTTTGTGCTCTAAATCTACATGACATGTGTTCATTAAAGCATGAACTCCTTTATCCGTTCTGCTGGCAAAAGCAGACAGTGGTTCAGTCCTTGAATCAATAGTTTTCAGCGCACTCTGAAATAAAAATCAGAAAATTTTAATTAAAATACAAAAATTTCAGTCAGTTGATTCAATTTCAAGTCTGCAGTGAAAAGTGAGGCAAAACAGTACAAGCGGCAGGCACGAATTTTATTTCGAACTTTTCCAAACATTGGGGGGGGAGGGGGACAAAGGATGTGTACTCAGTGAAAATAAAACTAAAAAACAGCAAGAACCACGCCCACTTACAAGTAAATACATTGATTTCCGAAAGCCAGGGATAGAGTAATTGACCTCCATCCCCTGACAATGTAAAAAAATGATGGACCTGATTAGGGTCACTTTGTCATGACCACCAAGATCGAAGACATGGTTGCATTTATGATTTTGCTTATTTTTGAATGTTTATTGAACGAGGATAAATATATTTTGAACTGAAAAATAAATTTTTTCTTTAACTTTGAGTAAATGTATTGCTTGAACCAGAAAACTGTTTTTGAGCACCGACAAATATCAATTATCGTGCATTAAAAAACTAAGACATCCTCTGAAAGTAAACCCTAGCGTACACTTTGAAATAAAAATTAACACAAGACCTAATCCTAAAAATAAGCCTTAAGTACACGAAAAAAAAAATAGAAGTTGTTTTTACAGTATAATACAGTTAAGTTTATAGTATCAAACTGTAAAAATTGTTAATTTTAAACTAATTAACTGTAAAGTGGCTATTTTTACACTAATTTACTAAAATTGCTGTTTTACAGTAATAAACTAAAATTGCTAAATTTAGTTTATTACTGGAACTTCTGCTGCCAGTATTATACTATTCTGCCGTGGGCAGGTAAAGGGCAGTAACTGCAAATTTTTCGATTTTCATTTTTTTGCATTTTTGAAATCTATGTTACATTAGTTTTATGGTACAAGCATCTTTTTTTGGTTTCCGATGAAAAAAAACTGTTTTTTAACCAATGGTAATTAGCAGTAACTGCAATTTTCGTTGCTGTGGGCAGGTAAACGGCAGTATCTGCATGTCTGCAGGATGAACATAACATGAATCGCTGTGCAAAAATTGCATCAAGCCGCAAAAACCGTTTTCCTTTGTACTTAAACTGAGAGAAAGTAGGGGCGCCCTAATAGGAGGTCACGGGAGGTCATTGGTTGCACTTGAATGTTCCCAAGGGGGTGTTTTATTCCTTTATGGGGTGAATCAGTGTTAATATCAATGCAGACTTAAGAGATATAAATTGGCGCGACCACTTGGCGATATATCAATAAGCTTTTGGTCGCCAAGTATTTGCCGCCAGTTTGGCGACATATCGCCAAGTTCTCGAAAAAAATGTTTTATTTTTTTATTTGGGCTCAATTTGGAGCCATTAGATCGCCAAGCTTTTGGTCGCCAAGTGCTTGTCGCCAACTTGGTGACCTATCGCCAAATTTGCCACAAATTTGGCGAAAAAAATTATTTTATGAGTTTGGGTTCAATTTAGCGCTATTGGCGGTATTTTGCGAAAAATCCACTGAATGAGGTTAAAATCGGCGATATTTAGAAAATGAATCGTTGTAAATCATTTTTTGCATTTTTCGTGGCACATTAAGGGCGTAAATGTTTGAATTGTTTCTTGCTCATTCCAAGCACTATTTTAACACTTCAGGCATCTACTAAGAAATTTACACATAAAAGGAAGTAGTGTGGGGTCCATACCAGATTTTTTTTCTTTCAAATAAAGTTTCTCTCCACTAGCAGACAATATTTTTCGCGATTTCAAAGGTACACAAGCCAAACTTGGCAGACGACAAACAAAAATGCAACAATGAAATGATTTTATTCACATTGTTTTGTTTTCTTTTGATTACAGTTGAATACATACTAACAGACGATAGTTTTTGTAGTTTAATCTCTAGCTGTTGCATTTTTAATAGTACTATGAAAAAAAATCGTCAGCACAACGAGCATTTCAAGCGCTCTTTTTCTCAAAATGATTTCTTGTTTTGATGCAAAGTACAAAGCATTAGCATATTTGTAGTTATTTTAAAACATCTGGTGTGAACGCCACACTAATTCCTTTTACGTTTAAATTCCATAATAAATGCCTCAAGTGTTAAAATAGTGCATTAGAGTGAGCAAGATAACAACTCAAATATTTACACCCCCAGTTTGTCACGAATCAATGCAAATTAATGTTTTACAATGATTTATTTTCTAAATATCGCCGATTTTAACATGATTCAGTGAATTTTTCGCAAAATGTACCCAATAACGCCAAGTTGAATCCAAATGAAAAAAAAAAAAATCATTTTTTCGCCAAATTTGTCGCCAACTTGGCGGCAAACACTTGGCGACCAAAAGTTTGGCGATATATCGCCAAGTAGTTGCATTAAATCACATCACTCAATCTGCATTGAAATTAACATTGATTTACCCCACAAAGGGGTAAAAGACCCCCTTGGGAACATTCGAATGCAACCACAAGGAGAGGTGCACAACTAGACCGCCCTCAGAGTCTACATACCAAACTAGAAGCTTCTACGGCAAAAAGTTTTTGAGTTTTGCGACATACATACAAACATACATACATACATACGCACATACATACAAACATACAGACGTCACGAGAAAACTCGTCGTAATTAACTGGGGCATGGTCGAAAAGGAAATTTTGGCTGTTTATATGTTAGTAGGTACATATGCACGTACTGAAAGGTCGAAAAAACTACTCAACGTTCATTCGGGGGTGAGCAAAATCAAAATTTAGACCAAATTTTGAGTGAAATTTTCTTTGTGATCACAATACTTCCTTTACTAAGTAAAATGAAGTAAAAATGGCTGAAGAATCATCAAGTTTTGCTTCATATTTTGCATAATACAATACAGTTTCATTATATTTTTTAATTATATTTCGCGTTCGTTTATATTAAATCTATATCAAGTGGATACGCGGTATTTATGTATATTTTTAAATAAAACATATCATTCACAATGCAATAATATATTTCGTAATAACATATCTACTCCGCATGTAGTCGAATATGTAAATACTGGACATTTAGTAGCATACTGTGCAGTTACTGCCGACTGCCAGTCAATTCCGCATGACATTTAGAGTGAAAAGGGCAGGTAAACGGCAGTATCTGCTTTACCTCCCTCTGCGCTTGCAAAATCAAAATTAAATCGATTACCCAAAAAATATATCGGTATAAACATATAGTATCGCCTATATTCGAAGTTCAATGTTTCATAGATGTTTGTGGGAAATCAAAAACGCGTTTTTTCAAATATCTCGAAAACTCATTTTTGCAGATACTGCCGTTTACCTGCCCACGGCAGTATTGTTGTCTAATTCAGCTAATTTTGTGGAAATAAACTCTAAAACTGTCATGATAAACTGTAAAATTGCTGCTTTACAGTGATGATTGGTAAAATTGCTAATTTTACAGTTAATCACTGTGCAGTTTACAGTTTTGAACTAGAACCTGTAGTACAGCATAATGCTGCCAGCATTATACTGTAAAAACAACACTTTATTTTTTGCAGTGTACGGTTTTTCTAGGTACTCCTAACATACACCCCATATACCCCTAAAATCATACACCACACTTAAGATTGTCACTGAAAAAGACGAGTTGTGATGCGACAGCGAGTTGGGGGTCTTCTTTTAATCGACAAGATCGGCGCTTTGTGGTGAATGATCAAGGCGCAGACGCAACAAATATGAACATTCGAGGTGAAGCAAACTGGTGTGCTGATAATGAATTGGAATATTCAGTATCTTTTAAATACAACCGAGTCTCTATGACTCGAAGCCTTATAACTCGAGCATTTCATTAGCTCGAAGTGTTCATTGGGTTCCCAAACTCTTGAGAAGGCTGAGGGAACTTCCTATACTATAACTCGAATATTCCTTTATCTCTTGAGAAGGCTGAGAGAACTTCCTATACTATAACTCGAATATTCCTTTATCTCGAAGTGTTCATTGGGTTCCAGGACTCTTGAGAAGCCTATGGGAACTTCCTATAACTCCAACTTCCAAATAACCCGAAGCTTTTAGTAAGACCCTGGGGACTTCGAGCTATCAAGACTGGACCGTATGTCGTGTTACAAGCGAACTTTTTGTATTTACTAGGTTTTAGAAGACGAACATGCAGGATCGGATCCTGCTTTAGCTTTTGGAGGGAGGCATTATTAAATCGAAAGAAGAGAGGGCATTAGAGTGGTATTTGAACATAGCTAGGAATTTGGGGTTCTGCCCCCAGTAATTTCTCAAACCGAAATACCCACAAAGCAACTTAAGGCTGTTATCAAGATATCCCTGGATTCATGCTCTTAGGCAGGGACGATTACTGTTATGGAATGGCAAGCAGGATGCTTGATTTTTCCAAAAAAAAAAGGGGGGGGGGGTGATTTTCTAAAACATAAGATCGTCTTATTTGTAAAATATATGTAAGTTTAATGCAGAGAAGTTTTATTGCTTTGAATGAAAGATACGTTCCTGAAAATAGCTTTAGGCTCTTTGGCAAACATAAGAGAAATAATGGAGGTGGGAGACCGGAAGAATTTTTCCCGGAAATTTTTCCAAATTGAAGTCTAGAAAAGGAAGTTTTAGTTCATTTAGCTTAGTAAAATTGGGGCTCCGCTGCAGTTATTTTTCCAGGATTTGGAAAATTCTAAAGAAATATGTTGTTTTGCATCTCAAATCTTACAATTTCCCCAAGAGTTGTAATATGACAGTTTCTTTTAGAAATACAAGATTGGTATTTTTGTTAATTGACTTTTGTTAATTAAAGTAAATGAAGATGTTTTATGAACATGATCATTTATAAGAAAAATATTTAAATGAAGTATATTTAAATGAAGATGTTCATAAAACATCTTCATTTATTTTAGTGATATTGAAGGTCAAATTTGTAAATTTGAAGAAAAAAAAAGGCTATTTATGCAACTTTTTTGTCCTTTATTTTCTTTAATTTTGATTCATGAATCAAATGGTTAATTAAAACTTCACTAATTTTATTATCAGAAATTTAAAAAAATATACTAAAAACGCTAAAGTATTCAATTTTTTTTTATATATTCATCAACTAATTATTCGGATAAGTCTCGACTATACTTACATGGGATAAAACATTTTTTAAGTTAAAAAAAATTAACTTAAAAAAAAAAAAAACTCATCTAAAATGTTAGAAATAATGCACTTGAGATCATTTTATCAAATGTTGTTTTTATAGCACAATATAGCTAATTTTATAGCAATTTTACAGAAACAAACTAAGCTAATTTTACAGTAATGAACTAAAATTGCTAGTTTACCATAAAAAACTAAAATTGCTAGCTTTAGTTTATTGCTGTACATTTTACAGTTTTAAACTGGAACCTCTGCTGCCAGTATTATACTGCTGTTTTTATAGTATAATACAGCTAATTTTATAGTAATAAACTGTAAAATTGCTAGTTTTACAGTGATGAACTGTAAAATAGTTAGTTTTACAGTTTATTACAGTGCTTTCACAGTTTTAAACTGGAATCTCTGCTGCCAGTATTATACTGCAAAAACAACAGTATTTTTTGCAGTGTAAATTTCTTAGGATTTTATTCAATCTCCATCTAAGAAAATATATCTCTAAAAAACGTTTCCCATCCTTAAATATACATGCAGTTACATTTTTTATATGATATAATTCAGGAAAGAAGGCATACAAACTTACATAGCATTCGTTATCTTATTTAAAGGAGCGAGTGACTCACTATGTACCAATAGTACAGCAAATACAAGGAGCCAGGTCATTGCACAGAAAAATCAATGAGCTATCTTGAGTGATATAAAAAAATAAAAATTGAAAAGAAAAAGAAAAAAAAAAAGCCTAACTTCATTTTGTTTCAACTTCTCGAGTTACAATTAAAAGACAAAAAAAAAAAAAAAAAACTATATTTCAGCAAATTTTGTGGAATGAAATTTCTGAAAATAAAACAGAATGTAAAACCATTTTTGAAAAAGGTCTGACATTTTCATAATGTCTATGCGTCTTTTTTGTAAATAGAATGTAAAATTGATAGATACTCTTTTAATCACTTCAACATCTATATTCCACCATTGCAGCGTTTTAAACTATATTTTTATCAAAAAGCATTTAGTCAAATGACCAAAATCTTCATCTTGTTGAGCAAAAAGTCTTTAACATTATAAGGTGGTAAATAAACCCAAAATAATTTCATTCGTACTTTGGCAATGACAAATGCATATCATTTTGTAACATTAATAATGTTTATAAATTTTAAGTTTTCTTTTAGGAAGAAAGAATGTTTTTCAAATTTCAAGTTAAAGGAAATATTTCCAACTTATGTCTCTAATTTAAATAACTATGAATAGAAATAAATAAATAAATATAAATAAATAATTTAATTAAAAACACAAACACAAGCGTGTTCTTTGAAATTAAAACTGACTGAATCTACATTTTTTGGGAGAAGGGAGAGGGGAATTCTTAGTTCCAAATATAACTCTGAATTTTTACCTCTATATATGCGTACATTTGTGTGTGTGTGTGTGTGTATGCATGCATACATATCTACATCTAAAAAGAAGACACATTAGCCATCATTAAAAAAAGCATTAAAAAATAATTTCAATACAGGATTGCCAGCCAAAATTTTCCTAAATAAAGAAAAGTGACATTCCATCACCTTTTATCGGGTGAACATTTTCTGACTTTCAAATAAAAAAAAACCCTTTTACTTCTTCAATAGAATTGAAGAAATTGAGCAGCAAAGCAAAAGTTCAGACATATTTTTAGCTATAGGCACCACACAATTATTGGCATTAAAATTAGTTCAATAGCAGCCATAAGACAAATACTGATTTTATTTCACAAGATGTTGTAGTTGGGGATGAAGAACTTTTGACATAAAATCCAACCAATCATGGCAATCTTAAGATAAAAATATCAACAGCAGTTAATAAATTTTGAAGAAACTAGCAAATTTTCACAATTGCATAGGAAAAGCAGAAAGGCTTTTAAAATTAAAGAAGGAAAAATAATACAGATGCCATATATATTTGAGTATGTTGAATCTGTTTTAGTTTTGAAAGAAAAATATAAATATTAAACTTCATTTTAACAAGGAAAAAAATCAATTTTTCCATATAAAACCAGAAAAACCTTTTTTTTTCCTTGCTGATCTTTGTACATGACACATGACATGAGCAGCATACATGAAAAACAATGAAAAGGAAAAAAAAATCGGGTACCTCAAGAATTCCTTGAATTGTTTGGTTGGGAAACCCAGGTGTTTTTTGAGAGCCCCTAAAAGAAAATATCCAAAGCGTTTCTTAAAATCCGCAAAAAGTAAAAACATTCAAAATCGACAGTGATAGAAAATAGCGAATTAATTTATTGTAAAGTAAACGCCAAAGTTTTCCACAAACCTGTATTTTGTTCCAATGTAACTCATTCTTAACAGGTAACGAACCATGTTGCTGAAAAATTTCAGAGCAAAAATAGCAATGCTCCGATTAGTTCAAAAAATCATGCTTAAAACGTATTTGAAATACTGAATCCATTCCTTTATCCGAAGCAAAAATTTTCAGTAACTTTATTGTGAGTTTAAAACGTTTACAAATGTGCCTCTGTTGTGGAGTACAGCTTTATTTCAATGTAATAAAAAATATATGAAAGAAATACTTCACTGTTACGGCATGTTTTGTTTACTAACAAATTGCAAACATCAAGGTTACAGTTATACTAAAGGTTAAAAAAAGTTATGTGGGCTTTGACTCCTTCGTGTTTCAAAAATTTTATTTTGAATTTTACTTTAATGACATGATTAAAAACTAAATTTATGAGGCAAATAAACGAATAGAGCATTCCAAAATTTAATCCGATAGGAAACATTACGAAAAAAAATAGAATGATATTTGCAGTAGAGTTTAGCTGTATGTGATGTACTGTTTGTGATAGCAGCATGAATTCAGAATGACTCGGTCTTGTTAATATCAAAAAATGTATTTCGACGTGGCGTTATATTAATACAATATTAATTACTTTTAAATGAGAATTGTGATTGTTTCGAAAATCCATATCTGTTACTTTACAATTCGCTGGTTTCGAAAAGCTTGTCTATAGTTAATTCTACACTAAATTGAATCCTGTTTTGCGCTTGGCACTCCTTTTAAATGAGGTAACTTAAAAACTATTTGTTCCTTCATAATTTTGTGCTCTTTCCATCAAATCTCGTTTATGCAAGTCACATGTGTGTTAAAAATCGATTTGTTTTCAAAACAGCTTGATGTTTCTCGTGGAAGTAGTGATCGGTATTGTACTCGGTAATCGGCCAAATACTGACTATGGACTACACCGGTACCAATTGTTGGGAACAAAATTAAACACTTATGAGTGTAAACGAAGGAAAAGAGAGGCTAATAAAAATAATCTAACACGAATTTTTAGGTGACGGATATTAACTTCAGAAATTTTTTTGAGACCGAACTGCATAAAAGTAAGAGATACGACAGGTTTTTTTTTTCCAACCTCCGATAGGATGTGAAGGAAAGACGGGTGAACACACAAAAAAAGAGTTTATTGTCAAAAGTAACGTACAATGCAAGTTATTTATCTACAAAATCACTTTGAGGATTGAGGCATTTTTCATACCCGTGTACAAGCTTTCCCCCTCATAAAATGTTGCCATCAATGCTTGAAAGTGAGTTGTGACAGTGTCTTTTGAGTTCCATGTCAGTTTGCGCTAGACCCCAAACCACCTTCAATTCAGGGAAAAGATGAAAGTCACTCGGCCCCAGGTTGAGACTGTATGATAGATGTTCAAAAAAATCCAATTGAAATTTTTGAAGAAGTTGTTAGGTTACACGAGGACTTTGATAGAAGGGCATTGTCATGGATCAGAACAATTCTAAGAGTCTGCGTACCTGTTCGTTTGTTTTGAATAGACCTCTATAAGCATCCCAAAGTTTGGCAATAAGAATCTGCAGCAATTTGCAAAATACTTCGCAATTTACATTTCGCGGGAGAATCAATAGTAACAGCCATGTTTTCTCGACTGCAGCTCTCTACAGAAAACAACAAGTTGCACTTGCCCATGAAAAGGGCCTGATTACCCAAAAGGCACGGGAAGCTTGAGCTTCCCCTGAAAATTTCCAGGGGGCTCAAAAATGACTGAAAACTTGTGATTTAAATTCTAGTTTCTGCTTTTAAATGCATATCTAAAGGTAATTTTAAACATTAGAACTGGTTCAATAAAAATTTTCTGGAAAGTTTTAAAAGTGAAGACACATTTCATAAATCATTAATTCCCCCACAAGCTATTTTTAAATGTGGGATTTGACCCAACTTTTTTACAACGTACTTTTATTATGTTTTATTAATTCTGTGAAATAAATCTAATTTAACATCAAATATAGAATGGCAATGTGTATTATGTATGTAACTTCTACATATTAGTGAAGGAAGGGGACAGACTTTAATTTGAATTTTGCTTTGGCAGCTCTTAGAAATGATATGTACCCTTAGCAAGATTCATTTTTGAATGTCTCATGAGTATAGAAATCCCCCCCCCCCCGCCTCCGTCTCAAAAAGCAGGGGCCCTCAAAATGAGACAGAGCTTCCTCTAACTTCATGGGTTTATCGGGCCCTGCCCGTGGACAATGTCTGGAGACCATGCGCAAGCGAAAAATCAAAAGTCGCCAACCCAATGTCACCAAGTGCTTTACTTTGAATAAATTCAGAGAATTTGGTGTCAAACAAACAGTCTTCTTATGGTTGTAAGAAATTTGGTACAGTTCGACCTTATTTGGCCATACATTATTTGGCAACTTTTCGCTTGCGCCCAGCTAACGGTTAAGTACCAAAAAAGTAGTATTCATGGTGTTTTAAGAATAAAATTGTCATTATTCAACCTTGACTGTTCAACCGCTTCCCTTACAATTTTTTTTGAAAAAAATTGCAAAAAAAAATTCACGTTTTTTTTAAATTTGATTTTTACTTACAAAGAAATGAAACAAACAAAATATGTAAGTTTTAAGTTGAATTTTTAATTCTTTGTTGCCTGTAAAGTCATTTAGTTTCACCCGAGTTTTTTCGTGATTATATTTACCTGCAAGTTTTACGAGCTTGAGATAACTTGGGTTAATCAGGCAAGTGGTTAGGTTATTTTAAACACTTTTGATACTCAGCAACTGAGTACTCAGACAAATTTTTATTCTGTGTTACGAACTAACTGAAATAACAAAATTTTCAGCTTCTTAACAGAATTATATATTATTAATTTTTTTAAAAAAGTTAAAAATGATATTTTCAAAATGTGCTTATGTTAGTGACATGCATTTCAGGAATATTCAGAATTGGCTGTGAAATATATTTCAAAGTTAGTTCAATATGATGCAAAGTGATGATTCAGTTAGGCCGAGGCCATCAGCATTCGCATGCACCACTCATAAAATATCACAGGTATCTTGTTTTCTTACATCTGAAAAAATCTAGTTTTTGATTTCAATGTATAACTCATTATTTTTTTTTTTTTTTATTAGGTACAATGTCATAAGCAGTTTAACAAATTCTGCTGTTTTAAGGCCTAAGGCTTAAACTTTCAAAGTTTGTTAAGATAATTTCTACCAAGAGTAGTTTTTACTTTAAAATTTAATATAAATACCCTATTAGTGAAAAGGAAATTAAGGTTATTCATTGATTTAGAACGCACAAAAATCACAATTTATGCAGTAAATTTTATCTTTCGTGCAATAAAACGCTGAATAACTTTTATTTAGTTTTTCATATTACTTACTAATAAATTACGCCTTTGAACCTTTTTTTTCGTAATTTTTAGTGCTTATTAATTGTAATTTTTTAAAAGTTTATACCTTGATGTTCAACCTACCTTTCTTCATCCTAACAAAGATTTTCTCTTGAATATAGATATATCAGCATATTTTAGATGTCTGGACTCCTCACACTATTGCACGTTGGATTGGTTCTGGTGTATTATTGCTAAGCTTCTTAGCGCGAGTATTCATTTTGCAAGTGAGTACTTTCTTAAAGCATTGAACATTTCACTTTGCTCATATTTTCAAGCTAAACACATTACGCCATTTTTTCTTGCTTCACCTTGTGTAAAAAGAAAAAATTTAATTGAGGTGCTAATTTTTTTTTTTTTTTTTTCTGTAACATTTTAACGTGCTGTTTAGAATTTAAAATCTAAGCTCGATGATGTGAGCACTAGAAGCTATTTAAATGTTGTGAAGGCAATGTTGATTTTCTTGTTCACTAAGAAACAATTTGTAGTTTAAAAGTTTATCATTAAAAGATATTACTTGTGAAGCGCGTTGATGATGGTGAAAAAAAGTAATAAGCTCAACATTTAAATTGGAAGTTATTTCAATGTTGTGAAAATATTGTTTTAGTTACCTTGAAATGTTTCATCGTCTTCAAGACATAAAATGTTGACTTTATTTGCTTGGACGAAATGTAAAGTTTGTCTCTTAAGATTTTCATTTAATATTAACCTCATTGGAAAAGCAATTTTAAAAGTAGCACTAGATCTTATTTTTTTTTTTTTTCTTTTTAAGGACTCCCCATTATCAGTGATTTTATTTAATACTGTCCGCTTAATCGGACCACATTGGGACAGAATAATTTTTGTTCCAAAAATGGATTGGTCCGAATAAGCAAACAGGGCTTGTGTTTCAAGATTAAACATGATATACGTGATACATTAAAATACTATTATGATTACTGTGAGGAACGCAGCATGACTAACATACATATAAAAAAATAACGCTGCTTACTAAATTATTCATTTGAAAAAAAATTTAACACAGTTATCACCATATTTATTGGTCTAAATGCATATAAATATTACATTTTTCGAAATGTTTTCAAATTCAGGCAATGATAAAAGAACAATTTTTTGTAATTTGTCTCATTCTTTTGATGAAAATAATTAACAGTTTATTATATCTGTTAACAAACCTAAAGAAATTAAAAAATGCATTTCTCAGGACGTTTATCAAAATAGTGCTGCCATTTGTTCGTAGCTTTGTTTGGAAGACCTCTGAAAATATCGCTGTTGGTTAAAAGTTATGGGAACCAATACTTTTAATGCACTTAAAGTCCCAAGGGACCGACTAAAAGTGTTATAAGAAGTTCCCACAGCCTTGTCAAGAGTTTGAGCTCTAAGACTTCGAGTTACCGAGACAACTATATTTTGGAGTGAGCCAACTTATTTTAAGTTTGTTCTACGCGGGTGATTTACAGCTTTTTCTTATTTCTTTTCATGCTCTTTGGACTAATTAAGTGAATTTTTGGTCCCAATATGCAAATAAAATTAGGTGTATGTAAAGGGATTTGTCTTTTTTCTACAGTATTTGGGTCCAAATATGGGACTGGTTCAATAAAGCGGTTTCCACTTAATTTGTAAAGTGGGTATGAAAGTACAATTGAAGTTTCTTTTTATTCACTTAGTTAAATGCTAATTAGTGTTATCGTATTTCACCTTTTTTATTATATCTGCCCATTTTTTTTTTATTTGAATTTTTTTCCAGTTTCCCTTTGAGTTTAAATTTTTAAGAGTCCACTGTACTTTGAATTTAAAGTATTTTTATCTTCATGAAGATCCCCAAAAAATTATTTATTAGTTACCATGCCATCTGAAAGCTGTGTGTAAGTACTTGATACAAAACTGGAATATATTTTCATTATAGGGATGGTACATCATCACATATGCATTAGGAATTTATCAACTGAATCTTTTCCTTGCTTTTCTCACTCCGAAAATTGATCCAGCAATGGGAGATGGTAAGTTGATCAGTGTATTTGGTATATTAGCTGCCACAATTTGTTTCCGAAAATTGATTCGCAATGGAAGCAGGATTTGGAATAAGTTGTTTTAGTCCAGGCCCGTCTTTTAGGGGGGGCAGGGGGGTCAATTGCCCCCCCCCCTGGCTTTGAGAAATCAATGTGTTTACATATAAGTGGGCATGGTTTTTGCTGTTTTCCGATGAAACTGCATTGTGTTTTTAGTCTTTGCCCCCCCCCCCCCCCCGGAAAAACTTGAAATGACGTCCCTGTTTTAGTCATATTTGCAAACTAAACATTTAAGTTTAATATCAATTTCATATCTAGTCCTCATTTTTTATACCGAACTTAATAAAAATGTTGAGGATTATAATGTTACAATCAGTCTTCATTTTGTTGTTGTCTTGTGCCAGCCAGGCTGATAATTTGGGGTGCGCTGCTTCACTTTTCCATTTGTATTATAATTTGGTGTGAAGTCCGACTCACTTGTTATTAGCGTCATTTATTAGGTAGAATATTATAGTATACACAACAATAGCAATCTCAAATTGCCTGATAGATGATGAGGACTTGCGCTCATTAGCGGAAGAATAGCTAGGACTTTTTTTTTTCAGAGAGACATGGCCTGACTAAATTATTTAAAATTGCACAGAAGCAGAACATTTTGTCAAAAAAAAAAAAAAAAAAACTAGGTGCTGATGATCTCTCACTCTTCTATCTTTTTGAGCCTCAATTGAGAGATAAATTGATGTCAAAATTCAAATTATTTATTTTTTAATTTTCATTTTCATTTTGACTGCTTGAAAAGGATTTTTAAATATATTTTTTTTGCAAAATTAAGTTTGTGTTTTATACAATTTTATCATTGTTATTTTTATAATTGTGCATGTTTTTTACTACGTAAATAATTTATGAATGTTTTATGTACTGTGAGAAACCTTGATTGCAACTTTTACCTATCAAAAACAAATTATTTATTGTTAAAATCTGTTTTGATAATTTTTTTTTTTTTTTTTTTATTTTAAATCTAACATCTGAAAAATAATCTTGTGTTTTTTCTAGATGATGGGCCAAGCTTGCCAACCAAGATGAATGAAGAGTTTAGACCTTTCATTCGACGTCTACCGGAGTTTAAATTTTGGTAAGTTTTTATATTTGCTTCAAATTTTTTTAAATGTTTCTAATTAAATTGCTTCTAAATAATGTAAGGTTTGTAATTATGGCAGAAATGGTTCAAAGGGCTGTTCTGTTTTAGACAATGACATCTTTTGGTTTATGTGTAGGTAGCCAGTCATTAAATGGATAAAATCTTCTGTTGCTTAATTAATCATTTATCTGTAATCCCCTCCCCCTCTCCAACTTCAATAAAAATCCTTTTGACACAGATGGTGGTTGTAAGTATTCAGCAAATTTTAGCTATAAACTAACCCAAGGGTGCAAGACCTTCCTTCTTGGTGAAATCACTGAGATGGAGAACAGAGATGGAAAGAAAATTCAACCTCAATATTTCAGGTTTTACTTTTAAAGAAACGAAAAATGCATGAAATATAAAATTGGGTTTCTAATAATGCATTTTAATCATTATGTTGTTCTAAAGTCATATTTGCGTCCGGGATAATTCCTTTCCCTCTCCTCCCACTATTATCAAAGTACAGGGACGTTGCTTAGTCGGTCAAAATCAGGAAAATATTTTTAGAATTTTGCAAAAAATTCAAGTTCTTTTTTTTTCTTTTCCATTTTTACCTTTAGTGCTATCAGCCAGTACTGAAGTAACTTTTTAAGACAAATCAGGGAAACGGGGCCAGCTCACTTGCCACCCATACACACTTTCCTTCAAAGCCATTGGATTTTGTAAGCTCGCCAGAATGGATTTTTGTTGAGGAAAATGTAGAATATAGAAGGGATTATAATCAGTGGCGTAGCTAGGGGTTGGCAGGAGTGACTTTTGCCACGGGCGCAGCTACTAGGGGGGCGCATTTTTACCGATTTAAAAAAAAAAAATTTTTTTTGGTCAAGTCCATACAGATTGAAAAATAAACATTTGATAGACACCCCCAACAGCGCAAACTGCGCCCCCAACGCTACAAGACAAACCATAAAAAATGTGCAACTTTGCTTTGGTAGATTTCGATTGGATACACTGATGTTAGCTTATAAATCTATATCTGGCAGGATAAAATTTAGTTATATGGGGCCTGAAATTTGTATAATAAACTGATCTGAAATTGACCGGTCCTTAAAAGAGATAGAAACAAACCTTTCCTTTCTGCTTCTTTCCAGTCTTTTTTTTTTTCACGATATCACTTCAACTTATCAATACATACTGAACTTCAATAAAAATATTTTTGAAAAAAAAAAAAATGAACCGACTTCAGCACTTCAATCGGCAAGTGCTCTAAAAAGTAAAAAAATAATTTTATTTCTTGAACAGCATCGATACTACATTTAAACATAAGTTTTGGAATCGGCGCAAAAACACCAAATAGAATCATACGAAACTATAATTCAACTATAAATATAAATTTCAATGAATCTCGGTTCTTTAATCGTTTTCGCATACAATTACATTGGCAACCATATATTTATGTAATAGAATAAATATTCAGCTCTTAATGTTCTCTGAAAAATATTGGCAAAATATAGTTTAACATCATTTTACCTGTAGTTTTTGCACCGACTTCAAAATTTATGTTTAAATGTAGCATCGATGGTGTTCAAGGAATAAAATAATTTTTTTACTTTTTAGAGCACTTGCCGATTAAAGTTCTGAAGTCGGCTCAATTTTTTTTTCAAAAATATTTTTATTTTATTCTTTTTAGTGTAAATGTACTTCAGAAATAAGGTAATGGTAACGCAAAGTAAAATTTTACAGCTAATTTATAATTCAAAAATTACAAGTCGCTTGCGATAAAAATACTATCTATGTGGCCCGCTAATGAGTTTTATGTTTGATTCAGTTAAGCCTTCATTCAAAATTCTCATCATCATTATAATCAGTTTCATATCAACCACGTTTTATAACAGTGGATTTCATATTTAATCATTTAGGACAAATCGTTTTAAATTTGTACAAAAATTTGAAGATTTTTCTCAATTTCTTCAGAATCCCTTTATCAAACCGTATGTAAACTAAAACTAATGAAGCTAAAAAATTACAAATATATCGCTACCTGGTTCGACTTTCAGTTCATCGACGTTCAGGAAAAAAAAAGCAGGACATAGATACTCAGTTTTTAGCATAAGTAGATACATAAAAATTTAAAAAAGACCATAGAAATGAATTTCATTATGTAATTCAGAGAAGCCTTACATTCAAATTTGTCATTATTACGATTACTGTGATCATGCTTTCTATTTCGATCGATTTCTACAGGTTCCCGTTATCAAACCCGGACCACGAGACGATGGGACCAATTGGAAGCCAAATCTTTTCAAACAAAAAAAGAATTTTTGAAATCAGTCCAGTCGTCTTCAAGTAATCTTAAAACATACAAAAAAAATCTCCTACGAATTGTATAACCTCCTCCTTTGTTGAAGTCGGTTAAAAATAACGTTCTACGATTTTATAAATCGGCCAGCTTTTGTTAAAAACATGAAATTTTATGATGACAGAAAATAACTCCTCTGTTGGTGACAATTTTTCTGTGGCGAAAACTAGCGAGAGAATAATATGTATTTCTCAAAAACGGGAGGGGGAGGTGTCTCAAAAACGACTATTGCAAATTTCACGATTTTAAAAACGTGTACCAAGAGCCTATATTAAATGAAGATTCTAAAAATGAGTTACACAAGTAGAGCGGCGCGCGATTTTGAACGAGCAACGTTTTCAAACTCTGTTTGCGCTTCGATGGCTCAGTATAGATTGTAGAAGGTAAAAAGGTTAAAAAAAAAAAAAAAATTGACAAATAGATCTTTTTTAGTAAGTTTCGATTTCGTATTTTGGAATATTTTCTATTTTATATGTACTTCAATGAAGTGCTTTTACTTCTAAACTATATATAGTACTACTTTGTTCTTTAGACTCATTACCGTTTCAGTATTTTTGTGGGAGGGATTGAGCCAGATTTGTAACCACGCCAGTGCGATAGGTTTTGTGCTGTTTCTATTGTCAAAATAAATAAAAATAGCTATTTTTTTTTCATGTATTACTGAAAAGTATTACTGAAAAAAATCGAGAAAATACATCTGGTACTTTCTTAAAGCCAGTGAGGGAACAATTGCCTCTCCTAACTCCCCTCATACATCTTTTTAATTTTTATACTAATATTAATAACATTAATATTAGTATTAAATAACGGCGGGTCTCTGGAACATTTTAAATACTTAGAATGAAAAGTATTTATTCATAAAAAATAATCAGAGGCCTAAAATAGCGAACTTATATTTTGCCGGTATGCAAGGAGTCGTATTTATTAAGCCAATCTCAAATTAATTATGCTTTTAAAATTTTCTTTGATTTCCTAACTACAATAGAATCAATGCTTTGATTTTTATTTAAAATGCACAAATTATGTTTATTTTATACATTCTTCTAGTGTTTTAAAACAAATTCTATTCAAAATAAAAGCTATTTTGTGGAAAAAAACACACTATGTTCATTGTTCAATAACAAATTGCAAGAATTATTTGCTTTTTGAATTTATGTGAAATGATAGGGAACGGTAAGAACGCACTGAACTAAAATTGTTGGAAAGACAAAATTCTCAAATTGAACAAAAAACTTGTAATTAAAAAAACAAACTTGAATGTTACCCAATAATACGAACAAGTAGACATATCATGCATACATAGCATGAGGGGGAACGCAGAGCATCGTTAAAAATGCTGAAAGAAAAAAAAAAAGTTGCAACATGATCTGCAAATATTTCGAATAAATAAATCAAATTTTTTTGGAATAAGGACATTTTAGGAAGTCACAATGACTTCCCATTGGAGCGACCTCTAGGGGGGGGGCGCAATTTTTCAAGTTCGCCACGGGCGCTGGGTCCCCTAGCTACGCTACTGATTATAATGTCCAAAAATTTCTTTTACAATTGGTAAATTGTGTGTGTTTTTTGAATTTTATGTTACTTGTTGCCATCAAGTTTTTGCTTTTGGGAACATAGGTTTTATGAGCCCTTTTCGTGGTTACCAATTGTGCTAATGAATGTTTTTAATTAGCATCAAAGAACTGTTTGTACTTCGTGTTTTATAACCTAATTACATGCATTGTTATTTTTAAAAGAATAGCTAATTTTTATGCAATGAACCACTCTAAAAATGTAAGAATCCATGTAGTCTGTTCTACATTGTAATGAACTGTCAGCAGTTTAAAAATACATAATAATAGTGATTTACCGGGAAAGGAGATGGGTTAACCCCTTTTCCAGCAAATTTTGTGGAATGAAATTTCTGAAAATAAAACAATGTAAAACCATTTTTGAAAAAGGTGCGACATTTTCATAATAGCTATGCGTCTTTTTTGTAAATAGAATGTAAAATTGATAGAACTCTTTTAGTCACTTCAACATCTATATTCCATCATTGCAGCATTTTAAACTATATTTTTATCAAAAAACATTTAGTCAAATGACCAAAATCTTCATCTTGTTCAGCAAAAAATCTTTAACATTATAAGTTGGTAAATAAACCCAAAATAATTTCATTCGTACTTTGGCAATGACAAATGCATTTCAATTTGTAATATCAATAATGTTTATAAATTTTACATTTTCTTTTAGGAAGAAAGAATGTTCTTCAAATTTCAAGTTAAGGGAAATATTTCCAACTTATGTCTCTAATTTAAATAACTATGAATAGAAATAAATAAATAAATAAATATAAATAAATAATTTTAATTAAACACCCAAACACAAGCGTGTTCTTATCTTTTTGAAAGTAAAACTGACTGAACCTAGATTTTTTGTGAGAAGGGAGAGGGGAGTTCTTAGTTCCAAATATAACTCTGAATTTTTACCTCTACATGTGCGTACATTTATGTGTGTGCGTGTGTGTGTATGCATGCATACATATCTTCATCTAAAAAGAAGACACATTAGCCATAAAAAAACTTGAATGTTACTCAATAATACGAACAAGCAGACATATCATGCACACATGACATGAGGGGGAACACAGAGCATCGTTAAAAATGCTGAAAGAAAAAAAAAAGGTTGCAACATGATCTGCAAATATTTTGAATAAATAAATCAAATTTTTAGGAATAAGGACATTTTAGGAGGTCACAATGACTTCCCATTGGAACGACCTCTGTGGGGGGGGGGCGCAATTTTTCAAGTTCGCCACGGGCGCTGGGTACCCTAGCTACGCTACTGGTTATAATGTCCAAAAATTTCTTTTATTGATACAGTTTACAATTGGTAAATTGTGTGTGTTTTTTACTTTCTTCTATATCTAATATATAGAAGAAAGTATTGGTTTCGTGAAAATTTTCGAATGTCGAATTTTGACGGATTTGCACGTTTTGAGGTGCGCTGAGTCCATTTCGACCATTTTTGGAAAATGTCTGTCTGTGAGTCTGTATGTGTGTGACCAGTTTTTGTGGCCGCGCTAGAGCAAAAACTACTGCATGAAATCAAACAAAAATTTTTGCACATATGTACCACTATGTGAACTGGTGCACCTGACTTTTGTTAGCGAATTCCTCCAAGGGGGGTGGAGTAATCGCACGTGTTCTGCGCGGGGGTGATTGCTATATCTCAGGAAGTAACCGGCGGAATCAAACGAAAATTGGTTCATAGATAGACCCTACTAAGTACAGGTGCTGATTCAATTTGTTTGTCAATATCTTAAAGGGGGGTGGAGAAATCGTACGTGTTCTGCGCGGGGGTGATTGCTATATCTCAGGAAGTAACCTGCGGAATCAAACGAAAATTGATCCATAGGTAGACTCTACTGAGTACAGGTGCTGATTCAATTTTTTTGTCAATATCTCGAAGGAGGGTGGAGCAATCGCACGTGTTCTGCGCGGGGGTGACTGCTATATCTCAGGAAGTAACTGGCGGAATCAAATGAAAATTGGTCCATAGGTAGACTCTATTGAGTACAGATGCTGATTCAATTTGTGTCAATATCTCAAAGGGGGGTGGAGCAATCAAAAGTGCTTATTTTGTCATTGCACCTACTGTATCTCGGAAAATATTGCTGCGATTTGAATGAAATTTGGAATAACACTAACCCTATATGGAAGCAAGCATCGATTAAATTTTGGCGCCAATCGCCCCAGGGGGAGGGTGGGGTGATTTTTGCGCTTAGTCAACAATGCGAAAAATTAATTCATTAAAAAATCGCTTTCACGTTATTTAATTATAAAAACATCTGAAAACTTTCAATGATTTGAAATTTTTAAGTGTTGCCAATTTCTTTTTACTAACAAATAAAATGTTTGCAATTAATCTAAACAGTGCTTTTGCAATGATTTCCAATTTCGCTCATTGATTCTGCATTTGCAGGGTTATTACGATAATTGGGAAATTGGAGCTGTCTCCAATTATTCCGGCGAGTACGTATTTTATTTTGTAACCGGAATTCATAAGATAGATATAGAAGAAAGTTTCGTGACGACCACGACAGCTAGTTTAATTTTATGTTACTTCTTGCCATCAAGTTTTTGCTTGTGGGAACACAGGTTTTATGAGCCCTTTTCGTGGTTACCAATTGTGCTAATGAATGTTTTTAATTAGCATCAAAGAACTGTTTGTACTTCGTGTTTTATAACCTAATTACATGTATTGTTATTTTAAAAAGAATAGCTAATCTAAAAATGCACTCTAAAAATGTAAGAATCCATGTAGTCTGTTCTACATTGTAATTAACTGTCAGCAGTTTAAAAATACATAATAATAGTGATTTACCGGGAAAAGAGGTGGGTAACCCCCTTTTCCAGAAACCTTGATTGAAATCTGTATTACAAATCCTAGTTTGGTAGTTTCTTAGTGTATGTGGGGGGGGGGGGGGCTAATTCTTTGTCTTGGAGACACTGCTGCCTAACTTGGACCAATGCCTGTAGTACCGCACATAATGATGCCTTCATATCTGCTTGGAGTCGATTGTCTTGTCTAGAAATTTAATTAGAAATATCTCCCCAAGTTGGCATCACTTTAGTGCCAAACTAAGTGATAAATAGTGAACTGTCACTAAGTTTGGCCACTTTCCGAACTTCATAGGTCAGCTAGGTCATATTACATCTGTGATAACATCATCCATCCAATATCCAATCAGAAGCATGAATCGTTTGGTGATGTGAGTGAAAAACTGGAGGGAAGTAACCTTTGTTGAGGAAAAGTTTTGTGCATCCAATTTTATCCACATTAAACTGACTCAAATTCAGCTAATTTATTTCATAAAACATGACCAAACAAAAGGCTCTAAGTAGATGTATTTATTTTATTTTCTTGAAATCTGTTATCTTTATCTCGAGAAGCTGTTATGGACACATGGAGACAACTGTAATGTAATTTACTGCTAGAAAATCTTGACAAGGGTATATCACTTGCCAAACAAATTACACACAGTGATTCCTCTTGCAAGGATATAAAACAATACATTAATTAGGCCCAAAAGTTTTCTGTACTTAAGAAAAATCCATTATATTTTTTAATATTGAAATAAATAAATTGGGCTTTTTTCTCCCTCTCCTTGCCGACCGTCACTGTATTAACTAAAATTCAAAATTCTAGTGAGATTTCTTTTAAATTTGAACCTTGCAATTATTGATAAATCAATAGATTTTAAGAGTTGACTGGTTTAGAACTTTCAGCTCTTGATTTTCTTTTTCCCATTATATTCAATAACATCCAGTTGTAAAATAAATTCGTAGAATAATTAGAGATCCCCCCCCCCCCCCTGTAATCCACTTAAAAAGTTGACCGTAAAAAATATGGAATCCATTCGAAAATAGGGAAGCCTAGACACTTTTTTTTTTGTCTGTGTGATGAGAAGTTAAGAACATAAAGGAATTTTTATATTGTAACAAAGTGTTTGTTTTTGTCTTTTAATATGTCCCTTTTTGATTGTACTACTTGTCCTACTTTTTTGTTAAAATGTCACTTTTTTTTTCTTTTTGACATTTCCTATGACCCTTAAATGCACTATCCCCCTTGAATTTGTAAGTTGCTATAATTGACAAAATCTGTCTTGAAATGAAGTAAAGAAGTGGGTGTTAACTAAACCAAGCACTGCAACTAGAAGTCTGTTGCACTAGTCTTTAAACTGAAGTCTTAAAACAGACCAGTACCTGAAGCAAAATTCAGCAAATGACAACCTAGATTTTCAAACCTAAAGGCAAAAATCACTTTGCATACCTACAAATTGGATCACACCCATTATAATTAGGTGTTGCTTTAAGCAGGGTGTCCGCGCACCTGGAAAGTCATGGAAAGTCAGGGAAAGTCATGGATTTCATATATGATCGAAATTGGTCATGGAAAGTCATGGATTTCAGCGAAAAATGTCCAAAAGTCATGGAAACTGACTGTTTATCATGGATTTTAGCGCTCAGGATCGGTGGTTACAGGGTTGCCACAGGATACTTAAATGCTACTTTTTGCTACTTTTTTGGACACAAGGCGACTTTAGCTACTTTTTTATGCAAAAACAGGCCAAAAAGCTACTTTTTTTCACTGAATCTGCTTTTTTGGATACTTTTTTCCCCCAATGTTAGTTTTTCTTTAAACACCTGGAGATTTCCGGTGTCCCATGGTTTTAAATCATTTCCATTTCAGGAATAAAACCTTCTCTAAATAGACGTTATGGGCTGCACCAATCCACTGCATCCAATCAACAAGTTGGGCTTGGCTTAAGTGATATGAAAACGAAAGTCGATATTGTATGGAACTGATTTGCATACGTCGTACGTTACCGATATCTGAGCTTTTCCGGAAGCTGAAACCTTATACAGTGCAGATCTATACTTTAGACAAAATGCAAATATATGAATAAAAAGAAAACTATTTAGCAAAATGCTTTCAAATTTCTACTGCAGGTAGATAATGTTGTCCCAAAAACGTGTCTGGAGTTTTTAAAAATATAACCAAAACAAAAATCGGAAATTACAAAAGACATATTTTTTTGCTGTTGCAAAAGTTTAGACGAAAGTCAGATTTTATGCAAGTAATTGTTGGAGGAAAGGTGGGGCTTTTTGCTTCGACTATAAGGTGCAGGGATTGCTGAATGAATAATCAAACTCCCAAACTCTCTGTAGTTCTCGTGTAAAGAAGAAGAGAAAGTTTGGAAGCCAAAATTTGGAAATGAAATCACTTTGCTAATTTTTCGCCTTTTAAATTGCCCTTGTATGATAGTGCATTGGTTTTTACTTCGTGGAGAGCAAATTCAGACATGCGTATCGATCAAAAAGGCCAAGAAAAGTTGTATTACTTAAGGATGAAGGAACTGTAAAAACGGCTTGAACTGAAGATTCACTCCTTTATCCTACAAAACTTCTACTTGGGTCAAAAACAGCACGTGACAGCTAAGTTGATGAACAACTGAATCGGGATGCATAAAAAACTAAGAATTGTGCTTGAGCCTCTTTGGAAACTGTCCCAAATAAGCCAGATTTTAATGTAAAAGCGGCACAGCATATGCTCATCGGATCTTTTCTCTAGTCAAGCTAATAGAATTATAATCCATCTAAGCCACCCAAATTTTAATAATTTTTGTCAGAGAAAGTAACATTCATTTTTAGTCACATTTAGTCTCATGGTAATAGTGAAGTAGAGAGGGGGGTTTTCAATATCCAGGAGAGTTCTTTCGTAAGATAAATATTTGATGTCGGAATGTGTATTGAATGACAGGCTTATTATATGATGCTCTGAAGCGCTTACACAATTCCAAATTGATAAAGAACTTTTAAATTTAGCTTTTGGTGCGCGCAAATCATACCAGTTCTACCTTGAAGACTAGAAGAAAAAGAAGGAAGAGCAAATGAGATTAGAAAAAGAAAATGAATAAAAGTTTAAACAAAGAAAAATAGAAAAAGAAAAGCTTTCAAGTTTGAATGGATCTGTTAAAAAGTTAGAAGAAAAAGTCAAACTAGTAAATAGAGAGAGAGAAATTACACTCAAAAATCAGCTGGTGTACTTTTTAAACAGAACAACCAGAGGCTAAAATCAGCTATTGAAGCAAAAGACACTGAAAGTATTAGAATAACTCAGGGTATGTTTAAATATTCCCTCATTTGTATCTTTGGTTTAATGCATTAGTTCAAAACCTGTCTATTTTTACTTCCTTTTACGTAGTAAAGGAAGCATTGTGATCGCGAAAAAAAAATCACTCAAATTTGAGTCTTAATTTTGATTTTGTTTACCCCTGAATGAATGTTCAGTAGTTTTTTCGACCTGTCAGCACGTGCATATGTACCTACCAACATATACGCAGCCGAAAAATCTTTTTCAACCACCCCCGAGTTAATTACGACGAGTTTTCTCGTGACGTCTGTATGTACGTACGTGCGGATGTGTGTGCGGATGTATGTGTGTCGCATAACTCAAAAACTATATACCGTAAGAGCTTCTAGCTTGGTATGTAGGCTCTGAGGATGATCTAGTTGTGCACCTCCCCTTGTGGTTGCATTCGAATGTTCCCAAGGGGGTGTTTTACCCCTTTTTTGGGGTAAATCAGTGTTAATTTCAATGCAGACTCAAGTGATATGAATTGGCGCGACCACTTGGCGATATGTCGCCAAGCTTTTGGTCGCCAAGTGTTTGACGCCAACTTGGCGACATATCGACAAGTTGGCGACAAATTTGGCGAAAAAAAAATTTTTTTTTTTTTTGAATTTGGGTTCAACTTGGCGCTATTGGCGATATTTTGCGAAAAATTCACTGAATCATATTAAAATCAGCAATATTTAGAAAATTAGCCATTGTAAAATATTTTTTGCATTGCTTCGTGGCAGATTAGGGGAGTAAATATTTGAATTGTTACCTTGCTCACCCGAAGCACTTTTTTTAACACTTAAGGCAACTACTAAGAAATTTACACGTAAAAGGAAATAGTGTGTGGTCCATACCAGACATTTTGAACTTGTTTTAAAGCATTACTCATATTCAGTTTAGCTTGTCACATATTTCTCTTCAGCTTCTTTGCACCTTTTTTCTTTCATGGCTACTTTTTTGCAACTTTTTTTTATTTTCAAGGCAACTTTTTTGCAACTTTTTTAGTATTTTTAGGCAACTTTTGCTACTTTTTTGTGACATTTTTCTTGTGGCAACCCTGTGGTTATTTCTCCCGATCTCGGAAGAACAAAAAAAACATCCATCGTCATTCTGCTTCGTTATTGCAAGGCTCCCGCGACTTTGAAAAGTCCTTGAATTTCATTTGGTCTTTCAAGAGATCTGGAAAATCCTTGAAAATTTTAAAATGTCCTTGAAAACTCTAAAGGTATTATTTTTCGTAGAAAATGTGCCGAAAAATCGGCGATCTTCGAACGTTCACGATCGTGCTCCTGCAAAAAAATTGTGTCCATCGAAAAATCGGCAATCGTCGGGATTTCGAAATCGGGAGCCGTTTTTTCAAGACAAAAATTTAAAAAATAATAATAAAATAAAAAATAAACATACCCCGAGAAGTTTTATTTTTGCGCATAATCGGCAATCGTTAAAAGTTCGCGGTTAGGCGCCGCTTTTTCGTTTCGCTTTACTTTTAAAACAATTTAGAAATAGAATAATCAGGATTGGATTTTTATACAAAAGAATATCTTTAACAAGTTAAACATGAGCTTTTCTGAAAAATACGTTTTTGCTGGTATCTTAATGATTTTCTTTCAACAAAATTTAGATTTGTCTGGTGGATTAAAATTATTTTTCGAATTTTTTGCCTCCATGGTCATTTTTTTTTTAGAAATACAGGGACAGAAATACGTGTGTAATGGGTTTTGTACAACTTATTATTTATTTATTTATTTATTTATGGTTGACATTCTAACATTGAGCACGTGCTTCGCCGAAAATGGCGTGCCATTGTCAAGTCTTCAATCCTTTTGCATCCTGTAAATGCTTCAATTATTTTGATATTCTGAAGCTATTTTTATGTTGTGCTACGTTAAATATACTCATTGTTAATTTTATTTTAATAATTTATATATTTTTGAACTCAAATTTTAGCTCTTCCAATTTATTGGTTTCTAATAGTTTTTAAGAAAACACCGAACTTTTAAAGACAAAGTGCTTCCTTGACTTTTCATTTGTTTATTTAATTACAAAATACAGGCACGTTTTTCCTCGAGTTCAAAAAAATAGAGTAAAAGCTGTAATTTCAAAAGAAAAAAAAATCTCTATTTTTTATTGGAGGGGGGAAGAGAAAAGAATAGGGGGGAATAGAATACATTTTGCATGCACAGACTGGCAAAATAGGGTGATCACATTATATTCTGGTCTTATTCTGAAATTATAAATTTTCTTCATTGAAAAAAAAAGGATTTGTTGTCTGATTGTTTTTATGCTTGAACAAATAGAAAATGTTGGTGTTTACCATTTTTACCATTCCTTTGAATTTACACTTGAATAAGCCAAAGAAATGCTTCCAATCTACCTTTCCCTAAAATTTTCTTTTTCATATTGATGAAAAATATTTCACGATTTTTAGGTTTTTCATATTAAATCTGTAAAGAATCTGTACTGTTCATCAGCATTTACATCACTTTTGAAATTAATCTTGATTTTTGTGCAGACCCTTTCTTAGAAGTTAATTCCTGGAAATTTTTTTAAACCTCCTTAAAAATTACTTGAATTTTATTTTTAAGATTGTAGGGGAACCTTGTATTGGGTGCAATCTGATTAGTCTTAATAAGAGTTTCAAACAAGTTGCATTGTGTTGACCAATCAGATGAATACTCAACGTTAAAACCCGTGAGCGGCGAATTTTCCGAAACTGTGCATGTGCGCGGACTTTGTCCCCTGACTGACAATAGAGCATGTGACGCATTTATTCAATTTGAATTTCACACTTTCACACTTCTGCTTTGGGGGATAATAAGTTGTTTTGACTTTTAAATGTTGCTAAATCCTTGTACTCATTTTTTTGTATCAATAAATTGTTGCACTTGATCTGTTTCAGATATATTTAGTTAAGTTCTTTTTTTAGCTTTGGTTAAATTTATTTGCATAGCCGAAAAAAAAAGAATAGTTTCGAAAAGCAAAGGCACACTGTCTTACACCTTATATTGATATTTATGTTCTATTTTGATGTCAGCGTCAAATGAAATAGTTAAAATTGTAAGTCATGGAAAATTGTGCGCAAAAGTCATGGAAAGTCAGGGAAAGTCATGGATTTGAAAAGTCCAGGTCGAGCAGATACCCTGTTTAAGGTGCAATGACCAGTAAGAAGAGCAGTAGCCTTCCTAATACTAATTTTATTGAGAGATCTGTCTTACAAAAAAAAACTATAATTGGGATAACTTGGCAAACAGTCAACTCATTGATTTTTCTCATTAAATAAATTTCATTCAAAAAAGAATTGTCTTTAAAATCAAAGATATAAGGGCAAGCTGGACTTTCTTAAGTTGCAACTTGTGTTTTAGTTAAGTAAAATGTGCATTGTTAAAACTGTTACACAGAAATATTGCAAGTGTATTTATGCTTCAATATTGAGATATTGTTATCATTTTTTTAGGTACTCAACTACAAAAGCAACTCTTATAGCCCTCTGCTGCACATTTTTCCAGATGTTTAATGTGCCAGTTTTCTGGCCAATACTTTTACTATACTTCCTTACTTTGTTTGGAATAACTATGCGGCGACAAATTAGGGTAAGTTAAGAATTCGCAGTATTTAGTAACAATTGTACTTTGAATGTAGCGTGACTGTTCTGAGTTTTCGATAATTAGCATTTCTCCTTAAATTCCTCAAATAAAACAACCACAGAACCTCCTTCCTCGGTAATGCGTTCATTTCAAATTAAATAGGAAAGTAAAATTTTTAAATGAAGTGCAGAGATCGTGATATCACATCCAATTTGAGAGAAAACCTTTTTTTTTTTTTCAAGTTAAAAAACCAAAACACTAATTTAGCAGATTTTTTTTTTTTTTTTTTTGCGGATATCCTTGTTTTTAGGTATGCAAACATAATTCAGGGCTCAAATTGAAGAATAGAATTTTTTATTTTTCTAAGAAATTGCTATAGTTGGACGGTGGACTTGCTTTTTTACAACGATGTTTGTGTTATATTCTGCTTTAAAGCTAGAATTCGTTTTTAAGGCTTTCTGCACATGTGTACTATACAAACCAACTAAATAATGGAAGGAAATTCTGTAACAATTATATGTTTAGAAATTCATTTAAAATTATCTAGACTAAGTAAAATCAACTCTTTCAGGTGCATCATTTGAAATTTAAATTACCAATGTATTGAATCCCAAGTCATGGCACACGCAGAGACAGACATTGATTTTTACTAAGTAGAAATTCTGCCTTTGAGAACTTGCCAACTCCCCTTTTTGCCAATAAAAATTATGTTTAATTTTCCCCCAGTTTTAGCTTAAGTTCATAAAGATTTTAGGGAAGAGAAATGGTCTAAAAAATTTATTAAAAGACGTTTAAGATAGAGATAGATTATGGGTATCGATGAATTTTTGTGGTGAAATTTTTTATAGGTCAATAAATATTGAGAATTACTTGTTCAAGAATTTTTTTTATTATTTTTAGCTTTTTGTAAAATTTTGGTGATCATATTAGGTAATTCAATTATTAAATATCAACTCAACATTTTTGAGGTAACTTCATGGAAACTAGTACTGACTGATTCAACCCCTTGGCCAAATCATTACCATTCTACCTTGTTTATTAAATATTTATAGGACAATTTAACATCAGTATTTTTCATCAACTGTTTTTTAAACTTTTTCATATACCTACCATTTAGTCTTTCTCCATTCCCAGCACTTAGAAACTGAGTAAAACAGTGATCGGTTTTATGTATTATTATTAATTTCTCTACTTGCTTCATACTGCTGCAAAAAAAAAAAAAAAAATTATAGCTTTGTTTACAAAATAATAGGCTGTTTTGTGCTTAAATGTTCTTAGTTTTATTTTTAGAATGCCCATGATGTTTGCCTGAAATGTAATTACTTGACTTTAAAATAAAAAAAAAATCCTAATAAACTGCTATATAATGTTTCATGCATGATCCATATAAATTGGAAATGTTTATATATCTATATGTTTTGTGTACCCTATGTAGCACATGATCAAATACAGATACCTACCATGGACTAGAGGCAAAACCAAATACAGAGGCAAAGAAGATTCAGGAAAAGTAATTGTATCAAAATAAATGTTCATTGTGTTGGTCCTGTGATGCTGAATGTGTCAGTGAAGTTAAGAAATTACTGTTTCTACTCCATCGTTGTTTCCACTGATGAAAAATAAGTCTGACTGATGGTTTAGATAACCATACTTTAAAGGAATAAAATTCCTCTTAAAAGTTTTATTTAAATGTTGGGGTGATTGTATGTATGCATAATTTTTGTTTGGAATCAATTTGTATTATGTTCGAATGTTACTGAATGGCATGCAATTCTGTTTTTACTTGAAAATTATAATGTTTACCAAAAAAAAAAAGAAAATTAAGCTGAAGCACATAAAGTTTTAAAAAATAAAATAGATAAAATGTCGAGATTTTTATTAATATTTTTTTTTCCTTGAAACATCTGATCTAAAAGTATTTATTCATTGAAGCCCATGTAAAGAATTTTTGCCTGTTTATTCATATTTCTCTACCATTTTAATATGAATTCATACACTGGTATGCTAAAATATCAAATCCTATACTCCATCTCAACCAAAAATTGAGTGATGAGATATTTTCTAGTCTACCACCAGGCCTGTCATTTCGAATTTTTCCAAGAGGCGGATGTCAAAGGGTTCACTTATCGAAATATCGAGAAACAGCTGAAAACACACAAAAATGTGCAAAAACACTGAGTTATTAAAGTCCCCCCCCCCTCCCCGCAAACACTAAATGACAGGCCTGTTTAACATATTTACTTGCACAGAAGAGCCCAAAAGAATTGCATCAACAAAGATGTACAAATACTGTAAGACAAGTCTTCTCAAAGAAAAGTCATTTTCCATGCCTGAGGTTGCCTTCCATCTCCTATACCTTACAAATTTTTATCTAACTTAAAAGGTGTTGCTTATTGTAAAACTTCTTTCTTCAATCAAAAAGTAAGATAAGATTTTATTTGCTGTGCTGGCAATTAGCAAAATTCCAAACAATTAGCACTTTTGGTTAAAAATTTACTAAAATACATAAGCATCTATTTAAAAAATACATATGTATATTTCTTTTAATGCATATACTAAGACAATATTGATTAAAGATAATTTAAGTTATCATAAGATTAGTTTTGAGTTTCATGTTTTCTGATAATGACTTGCAAAGGAACTGCATAATGAAATCCCATTGAAAATGGACATTTTGCCCCCCCCCCCCCCATACTTCTGTAAATTTTGTTAAAATCTAGTTTTACTGAACTTAATTTTACTGAATTTTTTTCAAGTTGTGCACAAAGTAAATTTCATGTATATGTACATAAAAATCGTTTGTGAGATACATTCTGCATTGCACCTATATGTACTACCTCTTTTTTTTTTTTTTTTCTATTTATTCATCAATATTGAATCTTTCCAAAGCTTATAACTATTCATGATATCAGATTTCATTGAAACATATTACTCTCCATTGATTTCATATGTATGTGATCATGTATGTATTTATATATGGATGAGATTGTGCTATGTTGTTCTGAAATGATTTTTTCTTATCTTGCAAATAATGTTGTGGGAGTTAAAGTTAATGGCTTAATGTTCAGTTAAAATATGTAATGTAAATGGCTTTCAGTTTAAGCTTTAGTAATGTGTTTCTTTTTATTATTTTCATAAATTTATAAAAAAGCTAATGAGTTTTGAATTTCAACAATGTTAAGATGAATCATTCTTATTGGATGCTTTTTTAACATGTTTAAAATCATTTAAAAACAGAATTGTCCGCTTTTGTTTAAATATTTGGAGAACTACTTTTTATTTTTTACATTGAGACTTAATGACTAATTTTTTTCCTTTTATTTCTCATTAAATCTTGCCTGATTATTTCCACATTAAGTTGAATATTTGCTAAATTTTTCTGTTAAACGTCATGCCATCGTTAAGTTAGATAAAAGCTGTACATTGAAATGTCATACTACAGTGATTTATTTCCTTACGTACCCTTTAAAAAAGTAAATTTATTGCTATAACTAATTAATTCTCTACTGTATTTTTCATACAGCAGCAATTTGCAAATGTGCTCAGAAATAATTATCTTCAAATTATGAAAATTATAACACATTTAAGTTTCATATATATATATATTAACTCCTTGCAACTTTCTCCATTCCAAAATGTTATTCGTGAAATTTACAAGAAGAGCTATAAGAGATGTTTAGATATACGGGACTTCAAATTATTTATGATCTCTCTCTAACTAGAATTGAGGATTTCAATCTCACCAAATAGCTCATCACTTTTGTAACCTTTTATATGCAGCATGACGCAATGAAGTTATTTTTAGATCAAGAATCAAAATTGTGAATGTGTTATAGTTGATTATTTCTTGATATTGTTGTCTTTATTAATAAAAGGAAGTACTTAAAAAGTTGAGAATGGCTGCTTGCAATTTGTTATATTAATGAGCTCTTACAATTTTTGTTTTTTAATTTTGTCAAAAATAGCTTTCCACATTCTCTTTTGCAATTTTCTTTTTGCTTAATCAAAAAATTCTTCAATTTCAATATCCTAATTTTCATTTTTTTTAGCTGTGTATAATGTTACTCTTGTAAAATTAAAAAAAAAAAGTTTCCTTGTTAAATCCATTATCTTAACATTTCCATGAAAACAATTCTGCATGCAGCTGTTTCAAGCCTTTGTCAAATATTCTTAAGCGCAAATTTTTCTTTGCTTTTTTGTTTGTTATTGTTTATAAATAACCATGTTACTGCAATGAACTTCCTTGTAAGATTATATTCAGAGAAAAAAAATTCTTTTTAACCTTGTAAAATGGTTATTTTGCTTATGGAAAAAATGTAGGTTCTATTTGAATTTTATGTATCAAATTATTTATGTCATCACAACTTTCATTTTTGTCAGTATGCTCATAAAAAAGAAAAGCATTAAGCAAATAAAAAAAAATTTTTATGAGTGACTTTTCAGAAAATATAAGATTATGAATGATTTATTTTGTGTTCTTTTTTTCCCCCTGGACAGAAAATTTAGCTGTTAATTTCAGTAAAGCACACCTTATTTAAAGCCAAATTCTGACTTTTAAACTACGCATACAAAAAAGAATATTCTGGTATACATAACTTTATTCTTAAACTCTGTTACATGATTGAATTAATTTCAGTCTATAAATTTTTCATTCCTGAATAATTTGGTACAATGCCGTCAGGTTTTGCAAACCAATGCCAGTTCTTAAAGTCAGAAATCAGGCAGGAGAAGTTTCATGGCTTTTTTGTGCCACTTTTTTTTTTTTTTTTTTTGAAATTAAGCAATTTTTGCAAAAAATGGCTATATACACAGATAAATAAGCATAATAACACTTGGAAAGTAATATTTTTTTATTTTCTATATTAAAATTAATTTTACATCACAGAATGGAATGAAAACTTTTTAAAAATGGCAACATCAATTTTCATGTAAAATGTTTTTGTGACATACCTTTAAAATAAAAAAAGCTTGTATCATACAAAAATTTAAAAACACATAAATGCAAAAAATAGTAATTCATGCAAAAATATACAAAATGTTACAATGCATTTAAATATAATGATGAGCTTTTGAGCAAAATATTCTTTTAAAAATACCATACATAAAAATTACAAATAATACAAAATATACATATTTACTCATACATAATGAGCATGGCTTCAAAAATATGGCGAGATTCTTACGAAATTGTGTTAGTTCAAGATTTCACTTCTTTGTTTGTGCAGCCTGGGCTTTGTACTGCTCCTTCTAAATATGTCTGAGACAGCATGAGAAGGCGGTATCGTTGATGAAGATTACGAGCTCTGACATGAGAATTGATGATTTCTACTGTATGAGAGGACGGAAACCAACCTCGGACACCATCTCGAATCCTTTCTCCTTCATACCAACCTGTAATTAAACAGAAGGCAAAATTTGCAGACAGTTTGAACATTTTATACTTTGCAATGAAGATAGTAAAAAGGAACATGGCATTAAATTTTATTTTGTGTTCCTAAAAACTTAATTTTAGATAATATATACAGTCAATTACGTCTGATAACTCGAATTTCTTATTAGGTCCCGATCCCTTTGTCTTCAATTCCATGTTAATTTTCCTCCGTATCTCGAAGTGTACTTCCGTTAACTCGAAGTTTTTTTGAGGTGACAAAAATTTGATAGTCAAAAATCAGAAAAAACTTTCAAGTGAGAGCATGAAATTTTATTTATTCTTCTCTTGTGGGATTTCTTCAGGGAAAATCTGAAGTCAAAAGAAGATCTGTTGAAGCAAGTAAAGGAATAACATCTGTGGTGACTCTTACTGTATTTTTTGCACTTATTGCTAGTATAATGTGTCAGTACGAATTTTTTTTCCAAAAGTTCAGCTTCTTCAATCTTCAAGGAAAAGAGACAGTGGGCTAGTGATTATTAAATTTAAAACAAACGACTTTTATGGCAGTTGATAAAAAAAATTCTTTAATGTGAATTTTAGAAATGTGATTAAAACAATGATATTTGCCACAAAGAATAGATAAAAAACCATGAAAGAAAATGAATCTGTTGCCTAGGAGTGAAAAAGCGTGTACTGTCTGTTTCTTAAATTATAAACTGCTCATTGCAGCTTAAAATGACGGATTATCCCACAAGAATAAAATAAGTATAAAAAGAAAGATTTATTTTTGTTTTTGTTCTCAACGTTTTAATTCACCATTGATAAATTTCCATTGATAAAACTTGTCAGTTACTATACATTAATTAAATATTCCAAGTTTCTATTATTGAAATGTTGGAAATCGAAACTAATGATAAGTCGAAAGTTTTTTTCCTGTCCCTTCAGATTCGAGTTATCGAGAATTGACTGTATTTAAAAAGTTTATAATACTGGGTTATGGTATGAGCTACATAATGTGTGCGTACATATGTAACTGTAATTAAATTATTTAAGTATATGTCCTGAATATGTATATTAATCTCTTGGGTCTCACTTAATTCCCAGATAGGTTACATCAAAATGAAAATGTTAATTGGTGAAATTGTTATAATTAATGAAAATTCTTTATTTAAAAAAATTTTTGGCCTGAAGATATATTGAATTCAACTCTAGTGCATTTCTCAAGGAGGAATGGATTTTTCACTTTGCCGGATTATAAATACTGGAAATTATAAAGAATTATTTTGAAAATTGGCAGCATGTCTCATTTTCATTAGAAAAAGAAAACAGGGCTAATGACTTCAGAGTAGAATTTTAAAAATATTTAAGTGCTTTAAAAATTAATGCGTTAAATAATTTTCATAATTAAAAAATTGAAATTTTAAATATTAAAAAATGTAATGAAAAAGTATGTACATATTTTTCTTTTTCCTATTTAACAAATAGAAGCATTAATGTGGAACAATAAGATCAATTGATTTAAGTTTTAAGGAACGATTTCAACAAGAGAAAGTTTGTGTGACTCAATTAAATAATCATAAATGCAAAATCTTTTCATGTATTTCATTCAAAAATATGTTCTAAGTTGCACTTCTTAGAATAGCTTATATGAAGAACATTCCAACTATTTTTTTTTCCCTAATGCTTGAATATATTTTAGAATTTCAATAATAAGACATTTTAATTCTGATTACAATACTATTTTCTAAATAATTAATTGGATAAAATATTTTACCGTCCGACATTTTCTTAAAAACATTCACTACATCAGCTTCTTCCAGGGACAATTCATCAGGTTGTTGCGCATTATAAGCATGAGTGCACTGAACTTGTGGGCAATCTGAAAATGAATTTTTTGCAATGTTATATGAGTTATAACAATATTAAAAATGTAACCTAAAAGTAAATAAAGTACATCCACTGCAGTTTTTCATTAAAAAAAGTCTAACACTCATAATTTGATATCTGTTGCAAGGATTTTAAGACTTGGATTTTTATCATATCATGAAACCAGTGGTGGATTTATAGGTTTTGGGCTCCCCTTTGTGTATTACAGAACTATGCAAAACATTCATTGTGTGTATTTTTGTATCCCTTTCTGGCCCTATGGTTACAGGAGCCACATGCTATTGTATAAGACAGACCTGCATTAATTCAATATGACAAAATAGTCAGTGTCATTATTTATTTTTGATAATGTTTTTATAAATACTATCGTCCCCGCTTAATCAGGTAACGGATAAACGAATACCCTGCTTTTACAAATAAAACATCCTGGAACCCATGCCATAGACGTAATGTTAAAGATCCTCGCTTAATCGAATAATATTTCTTGGAACTGACAGTATTCGCTTAAGTGGGGCCGACAGTATATGTAAAGAGAAAAATAGATGAAAACATAGAGACGTTCTAACTTACTAGGGACTAAGAGATAATAGTAGTAGAGAATTACTGTCATTTAACTTTATGGCAGTGTTTGATTATAAAAATAAAAGGGGGGGGGGGGAGTAGAGACAAGAAAGACATTTGAAGTTTGTTGCTGTAATAGCCGAATAGAACTATAATTGGGTGGAAATATTTAGGGGAACTCGCACTATTTTATACGTTAGATATCATTATCAGGTATTTTTGACTAGTTGAAACCAATTTAAAGCAAATAAGCATTATTTTTACAATAACAAACCAACTATTTTAAAGGAACATCATTTTTCTCCAATTATAGCATTGATGTACAACTAAATAGCTAAGATTCAACTGGGAAGTCAAAATCATGAATTATTACAGAGAAAATCTCTTATCACACTGTGGTCTAAAAGTATCTGAAAATTATTTTTAAAATTTAATCTAAATTTAGTAATGAAAGTTGTAAAAACATTACATATATTAATGAAATTAATTAAACTACTTGGCAAAAAGTAAAATTACAGGCAAAACAAATATTTCTTTGGCATATATACAATAAATTTACACATACCCCATTCTTCATAAATCTTTTCATCTGGATTGTCCGATTTTGCTGGAGTGACAGCGTTCATCCATCGAGTTCGATCACTCCTGCAAATGTAGACAGATTTGACTTGATTTTTTTATTTATTTGAATGAAAACCCCAGAATTTTCCTTGGTAATTGTTTTTACATTGCAAACTCAGTAAGATGAAATAGAAATTTTTTCCTGAAGTAATATTTTTAATTTTTTGATACAAATCATCTCACTGTGTATTTTTTGGTAGAATAATTTTATTTAATTTATTTTCTTAATTGTCATGCGAATTCTGAAATGAAATGTTGATATTTAAACAAAATACATTTGTAAGGAAATAATTTTTTAAAAGAAATGAATTGTTAAAAAAATCAATGAAGCAAAAAGTAATAATTATTTGCTGCCGGTTATATAGTTGCAAAAGTAAAATCTCTAGTCACCAGGTGACGAGTGATTGTTTTCAGGTCTAGGTGACAACAATAAAATTGAGATAAAATTTGTCCTTGAAGTAATATTTTGAAATTTTTGTTACAAATCATCTCACTGTGTGTTTTTGTTTTTTTTTTTTTTTGGTAGAATAGTTTTATTTAATTTATTATTACTTATTTATTATGAGAATTCTGATTTAAAAAATATACACTTGTAAGGAAATTATTTTTTTAAAGTAATAAAATTAAACAGATATTCTAGATTTGAAACTACTGAAGCCTCATTTTGAAAAGCCATTAAAGTGAAAAGATAGAAAACCACTCACTCAAGTAAACAGCTGAGAAGCATCTCCACAGTTTTCCCTTCTCTGTTATTCAACATAATAAGCTGGAAAACATTTCTATAACTTGATGGTAAACGCATTGGTAAAGGAGGCATGTTTTCATCAAGCAGTTTTACTTGCAGCATATTTCTCGGACAATAATCCACAACCAGATAGCTGTCATCACTAAACATAAGGTAAAAATATTATTACTAACTTACTAAAAAGCTAGTTATTAGCTTCAATTATATCCTTAAACTTAACATGTATAAGACCATACATAACAAGGTAAGGTAAGTTATAGGGTAGTTATAGAGCAAAGGTAAGTTATAGGGTCCATGCTCCAGTATCTTAAAATTTATTTCAAATGGACATTTATAGGCTATTATTCTGGATAAGTTGCAAAACCAGGAGTCATTGTTTTAAGCCTTTTAAGTCCAAAACTAACTCTGAAATTAAGAAAAATTACTACACAAACAGGCATTTGCAATAGTTTACCAGAATTAACAGTTAGTTGCAACATTGGGGGATGACTTTAAGAGGGTCATGAACTTCATTGGATATTGATAAATGGATAAAGATCAGCCAGCTTAACTGGGCCCAGAGCCCAGCTGGCCCTAATTTTTGTATTTGTATTAAAAAGAAAACAAGTCTGTACAGACATGTTGGCAAATTACAAAAAAATACTATAGCTAATACAAAGAAGTGGAGGATTTTTTCAAAGGTTTACATGATATAAATAAATGAAAGAAGATTTGATTATATGTCTAATATTGTTTTGGTATAGAGAAAAAAATGACTGAATTAATAGAACATGTCTAAATAAAAATCTTATTCTAATTAACACAATATTACCATTAGCTTTCACTATTTGTTGCATGTTTACACCATCTCAATTTTTATCAAGGAAATTATGAAACTGTTATTAGCAAGAATTTATTTTTTTGAAAATGTTGCTTGAACTATAATTACACTGATATCAAAACCAAAGATAGAATATGTCACTGTTACATAATGGCAGCAATAAAATCAAAGTGATTTGAAAATTTGAGGATGACATGCAAAAATGTTTACACATGCTTCTGCTTTGCACCTTCTTTTCATGCATGTATGCCCTGCAAAATGATTCTCTAAGTTCTAAGGTGAAAGCAAATTTTCTTTTACAATTTATAAACGTTTATCAAATTACAAAACTTTGAAGTTCATTATTTTCTACGGCAAGTATTTTCTGCTTTGCCAATTTCGGGAACAATGTTTTTAATAGTCATGATTTCATTATTTGAAATAGAATTCAAGAAGAAAAGATTATGTTGCTGTAGAAGCAATGAATGAAATAACTTACTAAATATAGAGGCTTTAATTTTACAATGAAGTATACATATTTTTTTTTGAAAAATACCTTTTCTTCCTTGTTACCACTAGTAAATCAGTGAAAAGGAAGAGATACAGCTGAATTTTGCACCATCTGCTATTCCGCCCAAATGTCCTACGACTAGAACTGTCCATTAAAAGCTGAATTAGTTCACCTCTTTTTACAAGCCAACGAGAAGCAGATAACAGACCAAAACCCTATCAAAATATAAATGAATTGAAATTAATACTTTCAGAAACTGAAAATACAACAAACACATATTTTCTTGTGAGAAATATTTTCGCTACTTTTAATGAAAATAGTTAAAATCAAGTTTTGAATGGCTAAAATATTAACATGAAATCTAGAATATTTTTTCGAGTAGTTAGAGAATTTGGTAACGAGCTCTTCGAAGTCAACTACTTAAGTGAAATGAACTTTCTCTTCTACTCGTAAATGATTATTTTTAACGAAAACAAAACAAAACAATAAAAAATGTTTATTTCTGTAAAGTCACAAAGATAGAGAAAAGTTAAAATTGAAAAAAATTAAATACCTACCATTATATACATTAATTTAGAAAGTAAAGAGAACTTTTTTAAAGCTTATAAAGGATACTGGGATAGCACGTTACAATTATTCAAAAGGTTATTAATTAATTAGAGTAACAAAAAAAGTCTGCTGATTCCACTACTCAAATTCTATAGAGATGGTCTTGCAGCAATCATCAAAACTTTTTTTTTTTTTAATGTCTAAACGAAATAAACTATACCATAGGTAAATTAATATGTATTTCTTGCTCTAGCTAATTTTATCACAAAAGATAATGTAAAACTAGCTGCCAGGGCAGCTAGATTAGCTTCCTGCGGCATGTTGATGCATAACGTCCCCCTTCTCTAACTTTTACCTCATTCTGAAGTTATATTATTTGAAACATTTAATGTTCATTCGATTTCAAGACATACCACGCACGTGGCCCGGCGTTGCAAGGGCACTTCGTGCCCTGAAAGTAGCAAGGAAAATTTCAAGAAACTACTCCCCGCCAAGGCGGCTCGCTTACAAGCGCTTCACACCTTTACTATTTTCCTATATAAAAAAAAATCATTCGAATTATTGAGATGCTTCGCGCCTTCAAGATGGTGAGGAAAGTTTCAGTAAGTTCAGCTCGCTCAAAGGAAAAAAGCACACATAGATACTCAGTTTTTAATATAAGTAGATGGCTTTTCAACAAATGAATGTTTCAAAATATTACAAGTAGCTAGCGATAAAAATACTATGTAAGTGGCCCGCTTATGAGTTTCGTGTTTGATTTAGTTAAGCCTTTATTCAAAATTCTCATTATCATTGTTATCACTGTTTCATAGCAACCACGTTTCAACAATGGATTTCATATTTAATCATTTATTAGGCTTAATTGCTTTAAATTTGACTACTTATTAATTGATATCTTCGTTAATTAAAATCGTATAATTATATAGATTGAAACTAATGAAGCCTGAAAAATTACCTATCTATCGGTACCTGGTTCGACTTTCAGTTCATTGGCGTTCAGGAGAAAGAAGCGTGACATAGATAGAAAGAAAGAAAGATACTCTGTTTTTAATATAAGTAGATATTTATTATTATTATTATTGTTTTACCTTGATTGAGTGTAAACTATTTTTTTTCCTAAAAGCTTATTATATTAAAGCTTAGTTTGGTAAGACCTCATTTAGAGTTACTGTTCAGTTTTGGTCTCCTTATCTTAAGAAAGATGTTAATTTATTGGAAAGGGTACAAAGGAGGGCTACAAGGTTAGTGAATGGATTTTCTAATTTAGACTATTATTCCAGACTTAGAATGCTTAACATGTATAGTCTTGAGCAAAGGAGAACCAGGGGGGGGGGGACATGACTCAGTTGTTTAAATTTATCAAAATGAAAGATGTTATAGGGTTAAATTTTTGCACGGAAAGCAGGACAAGTGGTCATTGTTATAAACTGTTTAAATCTCAGGCTAACCTGGAAATTCGGAAAAATTACTATTTTAGCAGAGTAGTGGGCACTTGGAATAGTTTACCGGAAGAGGCGGTAAGGAGCAAGGGAGTAGATAGATTTAAGAGGGCAATTGATCTTCATTGGGGTCTATAATTTGACTAAGACCAGCCTTGTTGGGCCCAGAGCCTGTTGCTGGTCGTCACATTTGTATTTGTATATATATTAACAATTGCGAAACAAAGAAACTATTTATGCTTAATGGAAAAGACTAGACACATCATAAAAATTTTACTTACTTTACATTCCTTAAAATCTATCTGTTGACTAATGACCAGCATTTCCTCCATTCTTTCCATCTTTCGAGCCCCTTCATTGCATTCCGCCACAAGCTAGAAAAATGTTTGAAATTTAATTTTTTTTCTGCATACCCTTTTTCATTACACTGGAAATATTTTTCAAAGCAATTAAAAAATATATGGCACATGAGGAAAAATGTTAGCCTAATAAAACACACTTAAATTTACATTAATGCTGTCAGCATATTTTCTTGGTATATCAGGTTTCAATGCCTCGTAAAACAAGATGCAAGAATGTAGAATCATGAGGATTAAAAGCAAACGTCTAATTTCAGTTTGTAGCATATGAAAAAATAAACATATATTGAACTTTAGAAAATGCTAACAAAATTAGTTATTAATAATATAACAGCTATAAATAATAAATCCAAAATGGGAAAATTAAACACAATTAACTAGCTGTCGTGGCCGTCACGAAACTTTCTTCTATATCTCTCTTATGAATTTCGGTTGCAAAATAAAATACGTACTCGCCCAAATAATTGGAGACAGCTCCAATTTTCCATTTATCGTAATAACCCTGCAAATGCAGAATCAATGAGCGAAATTGGAAATCATTGCAAAAGCCTTGTTTAGATTAATTGCAAACATTTTATTTGTTAGTAAAAAGAAATTGGCCACAGTTAAAAATTTCAAATCATTGAAAGTTTTCAGCTGTTTTGATAATTAAATAGCGTGAAAGCGATTTTTTAATGAATTAATTTTTCGCATTGTTGACTAAGCGCAAAAATCACCCCATCCTCCCCCTGGGGCGATTGGGGCCAAAATTTAATCGATGCTTGCTTCCATATTGGGTTAGTGTTATTCCAAATTTCATTTAAATTGCAGCAATATTTCTCGAGATACAGTAGGTGCAATAACAAAATAAGCACTTTTGATTGCTCCACCCCCCTTTGAGATATTGACACACAAATTGAATCAGCATTTGTACTCAATAGGGTGTATCTATGGACCAATTTTCGTTTGATTCCGCCGGTTACTTCCTGAGATATAGCAATCACCCCCGCGCAGAACACGTGCGATTGCTCCACCCCCCTTTGAGATATTGACACGCAAATTGAATCAGTACCTGTACTCAGTAAGGTCTACCTATGGACCAATTTTTGTTTGATTCCGCTGGTTACTTCCGGAGATATAGTAATCACCCACGCGCAGAACACGTGTGATTGCTCCACCCCCCTTGGGGGAATTCAGTAAAAAAAAAATCAGGTTCACCAGTTCACATGGTGGTACATATATGCAAAGATTTTTGTTCGATTTCATGCAGTAGTTTTTGCTCTAGCGCGGCCACAAAAACTGGTCACACACATACAGACTCACACACAGACAGACACACATTTTCAAAAAATGGTCGAAATGGACTCAGCGTACCTCAAAACGTGCAAATCCGTCAAAATTCGACATTCGAAAATTTTCACGAATCCAATATTTTCTTCTATATATTAGATATAGAAGAAAGTAAAAATAATAAAATGGATTATAATTATGTGACTTGCAAAAATATCAATAGTGTTTTAGTAGGTAAAAGCTTGACATACAGCATTTATTGCTGAAAGGATTGAAAAGCATAAACAATTAAAATTGCAACAAAAATCTAATCAAAAAATTTCATCAATAATGTTTAAATATAAAATTTATGGGTCGTAAATATGTAAAATTTTAAACTCATCATTGGTGTAATAATATTATATGCACCCAAAAAAAAAAAAGATGTTTATGTAAAAGATATACACAGTAAAATTTGTTGTACTTTCACCATTATTAAAATTAATAGAGTACAATAGAATTGCAAGAACAACTTCAACCTGAATTAATAAAAATAATTATGCAGTTCAATCTATAATATGCTCATGGTAAAAGCATCAAAACTTTGTTGAAGTGCAAAAAGAAAAACTTGTAAAAAATGGATCAAAAGCAATAAAATAATCATGTCATTGCTGAAAATATATCGAGAGACTCTTAAGTACCTTGTTTAGAGTTGCTAAAGCCATTTTGCAACTCTCATAAATAGGTGATTCAAATGACAGCCGATGAAATATCGCATCAATCAGCAAAGGAAGACGAGTGATTCTCTGCATTGGCAACATCAAGAAGGAATGCATATCAAGTCCTTGACAAATTGGATTAGACTCCAAACGCTTCAAGACAGCCAAAAACTCTGGTCGTTTTTCTCTTTAAAGGAAGAGGAAATATTTCAGTTCTTGTACAACTTACCAATTTTTAATTGCGTATATCAACCATTGTGAATATTTTACAGAGATAATTTCAAGGAACGATAGTAATAGCATTTTATTCACATAAACCAGTAGTAAATAAATAGCTGAGTAATTAGTTTTTGTTCAAGATTGTGTTGTTATAATGAATATGAAAAAGTTACCTTGAATAAAGGTCAGATATTAAAATTTGAAATATGTAATTTTCTTCAATTTCTTTACAAGAAAATATTTAGTAAAATAACCAGTTAATTTGGTGTAAACATTAGGTCTTCTATTTATTCAATGAATATAATGCATTGATAAAATTAACCAAAATACACATTTAAAATGAAAAAAAAAAAAAAAAAAACTCGACACCTTAAAAATTGAATTTTCAGAAACGAAAAGAGCAGTTAATTTCTTCAAGTTCATATAATAAGATGATTAAAATTGAATTTCCTAAACTCAAATGTCTATTTCTGAATTTCAAAATAACAACTTTGAAACAGCATAATTTAATGAAGTTACATTTCACACCATTCCAGCAGAGCCATAAGTATATTCTGAAATATCATAAAATCCCAAAAGTAACCCCCCTCCTTTTCAAAACCAAACAGATACATTTCAGAACGGGGTGTGTGTGTGTGTTATAATCGAGATTTAAGATTAAGTATATTCGGGATTTAAGATAAATTTCCATTTAGACAAATAAGTAGGAGGGGATATATTCGATGGGGGGGGGGGGGGGGTACTTTCGGGATTTTACAATAGTTACAGCTTTTGTGGATAGTAATAGTAATTCTAAGACTTTAAAATTAAGTACACAATTTTACACACTTATGCATATTCAAACAGGTACATACACTGAAATATTTATCAACTTACTTCAGCTCTTTTAGTGTTCTTTCCTGATAAAGCTGATTTGAACAATATTTAACATAGACGGAAAAATATTTGCTTGCATGTTGGTAGATAATGTCACATATGTTACTCAAAATGATATTTTCAAGCCATCTTTTCTCCAGGTCTGCCAGCAGACTAAAAAGATTAAAAGAGATTAAACAATAAACAGAAACTGAACTACATAAAACACAACTGAAAAACAAAGAAAGTATAATCACACAAAATATATCTTACCTCGCACTAACATCTCTCACAGGCTGGATATCAGAAAACAACACATGCCTCTCTCTTTTGTCCAAAATATGTTTCTCAGAGAAGTTTCCGCTGAATTCTTTACATTGTACAAAGTGATCCATTAGAAAATTTAAGCTTTTGAGGTAAGATGCTTCAGACGTAATCACTTCAAACATTGCTTCCTGTATTTTGCGCTCATTTGATGAAATACTTTTTAAGATGCCACTTGCAACAACCTAAAAAGAATATTCCGTAAAATAAAAAATGCAGTTTTTGGGTAAATAACATTACAACCATAAAAAATGTTGCATTAAAAAGATATTAAACGTTGAAAAAAATATTAAACTTCATTTTTTTTATCAATGGCATGTCATTTGGAAGTGCAAAGTTTCAATTTCTCAAAAAAAAAAAAAAAAAAAAATCAAAAAAATTTTTTACTAATCTCTACTATTTGCAAATTTTACAATTTTCAAAGTGATAAAAAGTGCACTTTACGCATCTACTTTCTACACAAAATTGAGGTAAATCATACTTCAAATAAAGTATGTAAAATAAAAAAAAATGTCAACTTCTTTTTGAAGTGTACTTCCTCCCTCGTCTGAATTCTGGGCGGATTGTAGTTCATTTAAATGCAGGTTTACAACAATTTTGAAATTCAAATATGCAAATACGACATAACTTACAAGTTCTTTTAAAGATATTTTTACGTGGTATTTATTTATTTAATTAATATTAATTTATTTTATTTATTTTTTGAGGCAACTAAATCAATAACCTCTTTACTAAGTTTGTCATTTATCATACTTTTTTCTTGTGAAAGTATGGTTAACTGCTTTGTCTATCTTTGCATATCTCACAGTGATTCTTAAAAATAGTGTCTTAACAATTTTTAAGCATTAAAATTATAACTGGAAGAGGGGTTGAAACAATACCTGAACAGATAATTTAAAACAACTTTGAAACAAATATTTGATACAGAGAAGGTTTTTTGGATTGAATTGGTTTTTCGTGAAGGCTTGCTGAATGGACAGATTTTTAAAAGCTCGAAAGAGAAAAGCAATGAATGCTGTCAGTGATGTTTGATGTGTTACGTTTCTATAGTTTACACGTAAGATAACAGCAAGTGAAAAATGAAAACAAAGGCATATCTTTCATTTTGAAGAACTATACTCACTTCAGGAACTTCACACCAAAGTGTCCTCTGGCCACCTTCCCCGTGCACCAAGTCCATAGCTGACATCTGAGACTGAAGGACGGGAGGTCTCACCGCATGATAATCAGGGTCTGAAAGTTTACTAGAAGAGTCATCATCAAACTCTGATTCAGAACCGTCGGCAGAGTACCAAAGAGTTGCTCTCTGTTGCACGTCTTTCTGGTAGAATTGGTACATCGGCTCCTCTTCAAAAGGTGATTTCAACAACTTGAAATTAAATTTTTTAAAAAATGCATAAAATAAGAAAACTTTTTTCTAACAAACGTGATATGTAAATGTCGACAAAGTATTTTTCATTTCTTTGAAACACACTTAAAAATAAAAGTAAAATCCTATGATTAAAAATGTACTCTATAATGTTGAATATTTTTTAATTTATACCGGAAAAATGATGATTTATTTTTAAATTTGCTGTTAAATACGGCTATTATTATATTAAACAAAGAAATAAATATTTATGTATGCAGGCTCGAGAATTTTCTGATTTTTTTTCTTTCCTAATTTAGATAACTAATTTAGATTCATGCTCTGAGCTTCTATTACTCAAACGATGTTAAGAATATATTTGACAAAATCTAAAAGCATTTACTGTCTGTTTGCGTATTGTGCGCCTGGGAGCCACGGACGCTTCCATCTGAAAAAGGGGAGATAGGTTTAGGATGCGCACTTCCCGATGCCTTCAGCTTTTGTTCGCTTACTACTTCTCGTTGCTTTTCCCCCCTATTTCGAGAAAGTCCGAAGAGACTTGGCGCATGCGCAGATGTCTCGGAGGTCGCACGAAAATTTTTTAGACTAGCTCGGGATCTGCAGTTTGCAAAACATTTAGCCTTGTGTTTTTTTCTTTTCGATTAATTTAAAAAAAAACTAATGAATCCCTCTTTTTCCGCGATTGAGGCTGCGTAAAATAAACAACATTACGGGTTCCGGCTATGTGAAATAAACAACATTACAGGCAACGAAGTTACCACTTGTACTGCACTACTTTGTTTGCGCATTTGTGTCTTAATTCTCGCATTACTTCAAAGTAATTAGTGTACAAACTCAAAATTTCAAGAATAAAACTTCACTTTTTAGAATCGTTTCAGTTTTAGTTTAAAAAATATTTCTTCACGTTAATTTAGTTTCTAAGATTTTGTGCCAAATCAAAATAAACTTCGGTTTTGCCATCTTATTATCAGCAGATGACACGAAGATTTTTTTTTTTCTTTTGCCCGATTTTAATTCCTGTGGATTATACGCGGCGGCGTATAATCCGCAGGAAAATACGGTACGTATACTCGTATACTCATTGCACATTATATTGAGATTAAACAAGAACTAAGGCCATATACAACCAAATTCAAGGATTTTTAAAACCTCTGACCTGCCTAAATGATGGTTCTGTTGAACGTTATGAGAATACCAAACTTTAAAAACGTGTATAATTTAAAATAAAAACATAAATCTTTGAAACTTACATCCGCCTGGAAATTTTGGAGAAGACATAAATTAAGACTTTCAGATGGTCTTCTTGGAGTGGAATTATCATCTGATTTCCTTGTACTAATACTGGATGGCAGTGAATCATTTGATGAAGAAATACCATTTCTAATTGTACAAAAAAAAAAGTCTTAGAATCCTAGCTGCATGAGAAATTACAAGCATTTCGAGGAAAACATAGCAGTTCGCACATACCTAGTATTTGCTGTAGAATGTATTTTGGCTAGTATATCATTCTCATATCTGGACCTGCTGGCAGCATTAACTGGAAAAGTATAATTAAAATTTTAAAATTCATGAATATAGTTTTGGATGATAAAAACTACATTGTAATAACTTTCCAAACAAGAATACACTATCAAACTTAAAACTTTGCATTTATAATTATAAAAAATAATTAATCAAGAAAGAAAATGAGTTGATAATTTTTGAATAATTAAGCTAGTTTAGACAGAAGTAGGATTTTATAGGGATAAGTCTTATAATAAAGAGCAACTACGTACGTAGTTTTCCGGTTTTTTCTACTCCTGAAAAATAACCTAGAAAAAACTAACTCGGAAAAAATATCATTTTGCTCTAATGTCGACTGTTATAAAATTTTCAGAAATATGAGAAAAACAATGAAGGTCAAGCAGTACTTCACAATATTCGAAGTACTTCATGAAGCAGAGCAACGCATGAGATACTTCACAGTTTCATGATTTCATAGAAAAAGTTTTTGCACTCTTAATTCTCAGGGAACATTAATTTTGGAATAGCAGAATTTTTTTTCAATGCAGTAAAAGGATTAATGAACAAAAAGTATTTACTAGTGCCAGACCTACAGGAAGGGTTGGAGGATAGACTAATGCTGTATCTTAAAGACATAAAAACTTTGTGTTTCTCAATAACTCTCCCTTCTCCAGCCTTCCTTTAATCTCACCAAAAGCTGTTTAAAATTGTGTTTTGTAGAAGTTGTAACACTAAGGCAGGAATTCAAGTGAAACAGGCGATCGCAAATTACAATCGCTACTGGAAATGAATTACATTAGAACGTTTCTTGATAAAAACATCGTGACGTCAGCGTGACGTTTGCGTGACGTTTGCCTATGAAAAACGAGCTAGATAAAACGTCACAGCCTACTTGGCGAATAAGAGGAGATCACTGACTGCTTGTGAGCTCTTATTGGCTTCACCCGTAGTGACGTCAGTGCCAAGTTAAGTTGATGATAATGTAATTCACTTCCAGTAGCGATTGCAATTCGAAGCGATTGCAATGGTGTTTCACTTGAATCCCTGCCTAAATACCTATATTAGTTAAGGATTCCGGGCTGTTGTGCCGTGGTCTGAATGGCTTTAATCCATACGTTTCGATCGCAATTGCGGCGGTCATCTTCAGTGGGTGTCGTTGATTAATTTGGCTACTGATGCGAAATTTCGAACTGCTGCAAGATTTTAAATTGAAAACGCGTTTTCAATTTCAATTCAATTTTCTTGCAGCAGTTCGAAATTTCGCATCAGTCGCCAAATTAATCAACGACACCCACTGAAGATGACCGCCGCAGTTGCGATCGAAACGTATGGATTAAAGCCATTCAGACCACGGCATAACAGCCCGGAATCCTTAACTAATATTTACACCGGCCGTGAAAGCCTTCATTCTTACACTAAATACCTATATTTCCTTCTCTGCAATAATTGCACAGAAAGAATTTCATACTACTACTAACCATGCATTTCATAAAATCAGTCTATTTTTGCAGTTTTCTTCAAAATTAAATCGTGATATGAAAATTTAAAGGAAGATGGGTAAGGGCAGCAGTTTCTAGTTTTTTCTCTCTTCTTGGAAAAATTAAAAACTCGGCACTTGTATTCACTTCAACAGAACAAGATTTTTAAAGTAAAAAATGTTTATGGACTTCGGATAAAACAATGAAGTTCAACTTACCTGATGAAATAAAGTCTTCATCCAACACGGTATAAAATTGAGAATTAACACTATCACAGGTATCATAGGATGACTCATAAATATTGGATTCAAATTTGCTCTCAGTTGACTTGTTATTTACACAGGATTGTATGGGCGGTAGAGGTGGTGGAGTTTTGGGTCGTTGCACTATGGGTCCAGATGAGAATTTACGCCCTTTAAAATGGCACTGAGTTTTAACTGCAGCATCAGTCAATGGCAAAGCTGGTTCGGATTGTTTTCTAAAATTTTGCATACTCTTGCCTCTCTCTTTACCAGCAATGATTTCATCCACCACTGCAGAATCACTGAAAGGCCTCTGCTTCTCACGAGCCATGGACAGGTGAACATAGAAATGTGCACTTTCTTTCTTCGGAGAAGGAGACCTCTTCACAGGAATACTACTTGCACTCTTCTGTCTTAGAATGCACTTGATAAAAGTTTTCTTTTTAGGAGATGTGTTGTTTGAATCATGCTCCTGAACTTTCACGCCGATTTCTGTGGAGTTTTGGCCATTTTTCTTGATTTTTATCTTGTTGAACTTGGAAGAAAGTTCCAGGCGGATGTCATTTTTGGTCCATGACAAATGCCTTTTCAATTGGCTAATTTTGTTCCCAGTTTTCTTACTCGCGGCATTTGTACTATCTGGAACATTTGTTACTTTTTGAGTTTCTTCTTTTTCTTGGTTCAAGCTTTCAGCGGATTCAAGACTGGTCAAAGAGCACTGCATGAAGTCAGTATTGTCTCGATCATCAGGAGAAAGAGAGATGCTGCAATTGTCTTCATCTTGGCAAGCTTCTTTTTTCAAGTAGTTTCCCAAGCTTTCATAAACAGGCTCATATAAGTGCTGGATTTCAGAGACATCACAAGTACTTTCATTTCCAACCTATAGAGCATAAATGAAAAAAAGAAATAATTGCTTAGCAAACAATGTGTCGTAAATGTATTCTAAAATACGCCCATAAAAATACAGTAAATCCATCGATCTAAATTGTCCAAGAAAGAATTTTCTTTTCTCTTAGAATTGTATGTGTAACAGCAGAAAGCTCACAATACAAATATCGTATGCTCTTAATAAGTATCAATAAGTTTTTGTGTTTTAATTCTTGTAGCTTCATTAGAGTTTTTTTTTTTTTTTTTTCAAAATGAGAGCGATTTTTCATAGGATCAACTAAACTGAAAATTCTTGAATTCGGCAGTTTATGGCAGTTTTCTTACAATCGGCATCTTGCTGCAATTGGGTAACTTTTAACTAATGGTCAGACAATATGACCCATATGATAAAGTCAGAATAGGTGGGTATTTGTTTGATCAGTTTGTCTTTAGAGAGCTTGGATTTTGACATGAGAAAAATATTTAGGTCTGAAAGTTCTTTTTTTTTAAACCAAAATTTATATAATCAAAATATTAACTAAACTCAATTAAAATGTCAAAATTTTGAAAAGGAAAATCTATAATTAAGAGTTACTATTCACTAAGAAATATTCTTAATATGAAACTTAATGAATATTTAAAAGATGAAACTACTACCAAAAGCAGTAAATTATAACAATGTTCTCTAAGTGACAAAAGCAAAAGTGTCATTCTTTAATGAAGCTAATTTCGTTTTATTTTAAATACAATATTCTCAAAATAGTTTAAAGTTATTTGATCAGAATTAATTTACACAAATTCTACAAAATATACATATCAGAATTACCTCACTGTTGATCAAAGTATCACTGGAATCTGTGAATGAAATTGTATCTGTCATCGTTTGCTTCCCTCCATCAAACACTTCATCTCTATCAGAATTTTGCTGGTTCTCTTTGCGACTGGGGTAACGTTTCATCTTTTTCCTTTTCAATGTGCTGGAATAAGCATAAATATAAAAACAAAAATTTTCATAACAATAATAAATTGGATGCATAAAATAAAAATAATTCGTAGACTTTGCAATTTAAGGGATTCATATTATTCAAGTTATTACTTTAAAAAGAGCATTCAAGGCAAGCCCGTCATTTCACTTTTCCTGGAGGGGGGGGGGTAAAGGATGCAAACTCAATGCTAATTTCATCGTAAAATAACAAAACCACGTCCGATTTCTCAAAGCCGCCCAAATGACGGGCCTTATTCAAGGTTTAAAAACATGAAAGGTTGATTAATGTTTCCAATTAAAATATAGATACTTATTAGGGGTTCTCCAAAAGGGAACCTTAACAACTTAATAAAACGAAAGATAAAATGCTTTTAAATTTTAGTAACAGAAAGCTAAAACCATATTACCACTAATTCAATAAAACCGAGAGTTGGGTACTCAAAAAGGTTGATCATAAGGTTGAAGCACAAGGAACATTCTTGGCTGAGAAGACAGTCGATTTTGTCCAAGTATAACATCATTTTTGTTTTGTTTTTTCAACTCGAAAACGTCTTACTTTTGAGAATGTCATTTGTGGGAGCCTTAGGTTCACGGCTAATTTGAAAAAAATTGCACAGAAACTTTGCACTATACTTTTACAGAAAATCTGCAAAACGTCTGCAAAAAAGGTTGTCGATTTTGAATCAGGCAGACATATCTCTTCAATGACTGGCTATACCTAATCGATGTATATCTATCGGCTAGATGCAATATCTAATGCACTTTTTTTAAACCATAGTACAGCACGAAATACTTATTTACACTCTTAGTGCTTATTGTAAAAAAATTATAACAATATTACCTGTTTTGGTTGCTAGAAACACTGCTCTTCATATAATCATCATCGCTTATATCTGTCCACTCATCATGAAAATCTGCAGAGAAAATTTTACACCATAACTATACATTTTTTTTAATTAAGCAAAGAACTAGAATTGTAAAAGATGTTGACTTAAGTAGGGGTTTCCAAATCGAGTGCCGTGACACCCTGGAGTGCCGACGGGAAAAGCGATCGGTGTATTATGTCGATGGTTTCAATTTGTATTTAAGAGAGATAGACTAAAGTGCAGTGAAAAAATTCTAATTGTTCAAAAGGGTCCACGAAAAAGGAAAGTTTGGGAACCCCTAGACTATAGAGTTGAATAGATGTACTCATCGGTGTTGTAAACTAACAATTTCTTATTTTGACGACATTATAATTTTTGCATCGCAACCCTATCATTTGCAACCATGGTTTAATCAAAGTTGTATAAAAAGTACCTATTTGGCAATACCATACATAATTTTGTCCTTTCAATGACTAAAATAAATTTTACTCCACACACTGGATAGAACATAACGTTCTATCCGTCTTTAAGGGGAAAAAAACCTCCACTAGGAGCATAGCAAATTTATATTTCCTCCGATGGGACAAGCTGCAATTAGTTTGTCGAGACCTAATAACATCAAAAATAGACTTAGTACCTCTTGTCTATGGTGCGTGTATTTTTGTAGACACAACACTGCTGGAAATTGTACAGTTTACTACTCCAAGGCACAGGCCCAGGCCCTCTAAAAATTATGGGCTTTTATGAGTGGGCTGGTCAAGTCAGTTAAAAACTTGATGCAACGTGATGAAATTTCCTTATACCTTAGATAAAGTTTGGATTTGGTATCTCACATAAAATGCATTTTCTTCTGTTGTAGTATTTGTATCTGTGTAAGATACATGAAAATTTGGATAAACTTAAAAAGTTACTTCTGATTTCATACAGAATCATAAAGACTAACCTGTCCGTTTGAAAAGTCCGTTTGAATAGTAGAGATGACTGTTAAGGAATCGGAGAATATTTGAAATAATTACTTAAGTTCAACAAGATTCATACAAAAAGAAATACAATAAATGAAATTAAGTCTTACTGTTTCTAGTTCCATTGGGTAGATTTTGATAGGGTGTAGAATAAGAAGCATAGTTATTTCCACTGCTGCTTGATCCTTGGGAATCAATGTAAATATGATCATCAGACATCTCGCTGCCTTTTTCTATCTCCACTTCTAGGGATGAGTAGTAATTCTCGACCTCATAAAAATTCTTATAGTCAGAACTAGTTAACGAAACACTTGAAGTAGTACTACTTTTCGAAAGTTCACTAGAAGACACTTCCGATTTTCGCCAGAGAAAAGAAGCATTAGGTTGCAGGATATCATTTGTTTTTTGCTTTTGGTGTGAAGTATCTATTTTTTAAAATTATTGACAGAATTGTTCAAAACTGTGGAATTATGCTCGATGGACGTTTTTGCCTCTGACGTACCCTTGAGCACATACGTTTCCCCTTTATTTTTAGGGCAGATGCTAATGTTTTCTTTATGAAGCAAAAGATTCACTTTGCCTGTTGAGGAACTAAGTTTCGGTTTAGTTTCAACATGCTTGCTTGTATCACTAGTTTCAGAATAAAGGCTCTTCCTCATGTTTTTAGAGTTATTTGATTTATTACTTTGCTGGTATCGATTCAAAAAGTTTCTAACTGGTAATATTGGTTCTCCTAGTTTATTAGACAAAGTGTCTTTGGCTAACTTGTTAGGCCCTGATATAACAGCTTTCGTGACACCATTGGCATTTTGGTTATTCCCAGATGCGGCACCAGTTTTGGCTTTGGCTTGAAGCAGTTTATCGTCGTCTGTTTGTGCTCGAACTTTATCACCGATTAATTTCAATCGCCGTTGTGATTCTGGAGAAAGTAGTGCTAAATTGCCTTCGTAACTGAGCACTGCTCTTTGAACAATGCTTAACTTAGAATTAGCATCACTATTTTGATCTGCATTGTTCAAATTTCCGACTTTTTGCTTCGAATCAGGAGCTGTTTGATCGTAACGCACTTTACTACCAGTTGATGAGTTCGTATTTTCTTTAGCACCACAAGTGGTTCCAGCGAAGATTTTATCGCAAATACTACTTGTTGTACTTGATTTGGCTAATGGACGGCTGCTTTGTGGATACTTTAGCACATTGGAACTTGTAGATGATTTAGATAGTGGAACGGAGTTTTTATTACATTCACTGAATTTGCTTCTTAACGAAGCAACTTTCGAGTTGTTTGAGTCTTTTGAAACTGAGTCTGCCCTTTTAATCCAATTTCCAGCACTATCCTTTACCCATACAGTTTTTGAAGCTGTTTGTGATTTTCTTGCCAAGTTTTTGATATTTTCAATATTTTGATCTGTTACAGATTTATTAAAAGAATTGTTGCTAATGATAGTGCTGTGACGTTTATTACTCAAAACAGAGGATTTGGTCTTACTTGCATCCAAAGCATTACTTAACAATGCTTTATCAGTTTCCGAAATATTTTTACTAACTTTACTCAGAAATCTCTTTTCTGTTTTATCCGCTGGTTGATGATTGTGCTTATTAAATGTTAAAATAGGTTTATCTTCATGTGTTTCTTTAGTTCTTGTACCTACCTTATGTACCTGAGTGTTTTTTCTCACTGTAGATGATTGCACACTGGAGGGATTTGTTATTGCAGCGTTTGTATGAGAATTTTTACCTGAGTTTACAGAACAAGCTGAAAGCTCTGATGAGGAACTTTTAGATAAATTGTCCAGATGAGGGAATGAAGAAGAAATAGATGAGTTACTAAGTTGAGTATTTTTAGATGACTTGCGTGAGTGCAAGTAGGATGCACTCGAACTTGGAATGTTGGTTGGAGAACTTCTTGCAGAACCATTCGAAACTAACGAAGAAGAACTTCCATATGAACTAGTAGAATGAGTATTCCTAGAACGACCTGAATGCAATGCGGAATGATTTGCAGTCAGAGTGTGTGATTGCGAATTCCTGTTTGAAGATGTTTTAGAGTTCGATTTATCTTTCTGAAGATTGCTTTTTGTTTGCACAGAACTTGACTTTGAAGAACCTGTCAAATTTAGTGACAACCGAATCAGCTTTCTTTAGTCCACCGTTTTTTGATGAAGGATTTTTGTTTTTACACAAACTAAAATTCTTTTCTGACATTGCAGAAGGCAAGCTTTTCGATGATGAAGATTTCGACAGCGAGAAGTCATTATTGTCTTTATTCAAAGACGAACTTCTAGAAAGGGCAGTTTTACCA